>BLKR01010113.1:0-69231 GCA_011170035.1 Teleogryllus occipitalis
TCACTGTTGTGGGAAAGGGATGATGGTACACCTTTGCTTGTGGATGTGTATTATTCATTGTTTGGTACACTTCCACTAATCATTTTAGTACCGGTACACATTCTGTAGACAGGGCATACCTTTCGCCTCCGTCCACTTTCACTACAACATATATACTTTATTTGACTTCTAGACAGCTTAGCCATCTCCAATAATTCTTAAGACTTATGGAGTTCATGCATCAACGTAGGACCTTGTCATTTGCATTCGGATGTGGTTCATGGTATCATAATTTGTTTTATGTTTCATGGTTGTCGAATGTTTCGTTGTATAGTAAATTACATTCCCCAACACGTTGTGTAGTCAAAATCCACGTTTTGCTAGTTCTGGATATCTAAAAATTAGTTTACGGCAAATCGTATCTGTGCATCCGTCTTTCTGTCCTGTTTCTGTCTAAATATCTCCGTCTCTCAGTCTGTCCATCTGTTTCTGTCCTTAACTGTGGGGTCAATGCTGACGCCTAAACAGCTTAGAAGATTTTCTCCAAAAGTGATTCCCGATCGATCTTTCTGATCTCAAGTCCGTGCTATTTGTAAACTAATTTGATTTTGTGGGTACTTTCCAACTTAAACAACTTAACCTTAGCCTCAACCTTAACATATTCAACATTTTCTCAAAAAATATTGCGGATATCGCAAAGTAAGCTTTCAAAATAAGTGCAAGCCTCTTTCTCGTTGAATTCCGTGAATTTTCGATACTTAAAAAAGTTTAATTTTTTGGCGTCTTCCTAAAACTTCGATATTAAAGATAGAGATTGCTTTCATTAATAAATGTTGTTTTTAAAGATAGACCTTTAAATAAGATCTAGTGCCTTAACCGTTCAGCAGAATACTCCAAAAATTGATATTCTCCGATCCATCTGAACGAACTCGAGTTTTGGAAATTTCAAAGGAATATTTTGAGATTTTATTGTACTTTCCATGAAGCCTAAAAAACATTTTCGAAAGTTTCTTAAAAAGTTTCCAAATTTTTTAATTAACTTTGTCTTCGGATAGCCTAAATGAGGCTTAAGAGAATAGTGCAGATCTCATGTTCGTTGAAATCCCTTATTTTCGAATGGTGCATTTCTTTTAGGCGTCTTCCTACAAATCAAATACAATATTGAATAAAGAGATTTTTTCCTTGATGAAATTTGTTTCTAAAGACATCTTTACACAAGGTCATGTTCAATTTTTCGAAAATATGAGTAGATTTTGTGTAATTGTGCGCATAATATAGACAATTTTAATTTTTTTAAACAATTTTGAAACATTTTTTTCCACAAAAACCGCTCCAAATTTTTTCGTTAAATTTTCCCCTTTATGCAGCAAGGAACTGTAAAAAATATCGTGCTAGTCCCATTTTCGGAGAACTCTCCGTCTTATCGAAAATTGCAAAAAGTTAACATTTCAAAACTACAAAATTTAAGATAGAATTTTTTGCTTTATACCATTTTCTAAAAATTCGGCTCTTTAAAAGAGGTCATGTACATTCTTTTTTCAAAAAATGATTAGGTTTTCCGTAATTCTTGCTTGAAATTTATGCAATTTTTTTAAAAAAATATTTTCAAACACCACTTCAAATTTTTTCATTAAGTTTTCTGCTCGTATGTATGAAGGGACGGTAAAATATGTTAGTCCCGTTTTCAGCGTACTCTCCGAATGTTCGAAGTTATTATTTGAAAACTACATAATTAAAGATAGAGATTTTTGCCTTGAACAAAGGCTGTTCTAAAGAATCGTCTCTTTAAAAAACGTAATGTACAATTTTTGAAAAAAAAACTAGTAGATTTCGCGTGATTTGTATTTGAAATGTATGCAATTTCTAAAAAGTTGTTTTCTAAAAAACCGCTGCGAAATTTTTCATTAAATTTTCTCTTCGTATGTAAAAATTGGTGGCAAATGTATGGCGCTAGTCTCATTTTAATCGCACACTCCGATTTTCGAAGATTGCAAAAATTGGAAAAAGTTTTCAAAATAACAAGCCCGAGTTCGAAATTCACTGTGCTTCGGTACCGTAGATGTAAGGCTTACGGCGAGTGATGTTGGAGATCCTGAGTTCGAGTCTCCGTGCGGAAAGTAATTTTGTCTGGTTGAAAACTCATTTACATGTCCATGTAGTAGTATATTATAGCGGACCAGTTAGAAATAATTGCATGAATCTATGTGATACTAGCTTCACAAGTTTTCTTTTCGTTTGTCGTACGCTTATCAAAATAGGTCCCATTTTCGATGAATTCACTATATTTTCGAAAGTTACAAAAAAATATTATTGCACAGAGAATAATATTAATGATAAGTCTTTTCCTTAATAAAGTATATTCAAAATAGTCTGATGTGTATAAGATAATGTACACTTTTCTGAAAATGCGAGTAATGTTTGCGTTTAGAATTGCAAGGAATTTCATTTTTTCTCAGAAACGGCTCTAATTTTTCCCCCTCTCGGATAGAGTAAAGGATACTTTTAAATGTGCAGGTTTCATTTTCCTTGAACTCCCAAAATTTTTGAAAATTCAAAAAGTTACAAATAATACGAGAAAGTATGTACTGCTCTAGCGTCACTAATTTTTATGAAAATTATTTCAAGAATGAGCAAGAAATAATTCGCAGTAATAATTCGCTTGTACTATAAGACTTTTGCCTCCCGTTATGCCTAAAACCGAGGTTCCACATTTAATTTCCCTGCGGAACGTGAAATAATGACATAATGTTCACCAGAACGCATCACATCCCTTAGATGGTCGACTGTTAATGTTTGGTCGAAATAATAGTTGTTATATAAAAAGCAATTATATATAGCATATTCTCTACAACAATTTGTAAACTATGTTATTAATGTGTTATTAATCACGTGAGGATGACGTACCCCTATCAGAACGGATTTTCGTGTTGAGTCCTCAGATCTGAATGTAGTGGGCACGGATTTTTATGTTCAAAAAATTAACTTTAACTTTTCACAATAGGCGAAATAGGTTTATTTTTGTTTTCATTAATAAAATGATGCACGGGAAGGTTATTTTATAATCTTCATTATTACCAACTAACAGGATCAGGATATTTTGAACTCAAATAACAAAACAAAAGCAATGTGGAATATAATAAAAAATACGACCAAATCAACTAGAAACCTTGTAGGGAATGTTGTTTTAAAATATAACGATATAAGTGTGATCGATCCGGCAACAGTAGCTAGTCTCTTTAACCAATACTTTTCGAGAATTGCTGCCGATCTCACTAAGGGTCTTCAGCCACAAAATTCAATAACAGACAGTTCACCTAAAATTTTAGACACTATGTTTTTTTCCGAAACTTCTTCCCATGAAATTCTCAAAATAATCGGTAAGCTAAAAAATAAATATTCGCCCGGTTTAGATGAATTCCCGGATTCTTTGTTAAAGACCTTTGTTAAACGCCTGCCATTATTCACGCTTAAACGCCTGCCATTCTTTGTTAAACACCTGCCATTATTCACCCGATAACTCACATATTTAATGCATCCTTATTCACCGGAACGTTTCTAGATATTTTCAAAACAGCTAAAATTAAGCCGCTCTTCAAAAAAGCCAACAAAAATGAAATTCAAAATTATCGGTCAATTTTTCTTCTGTCAGTTTTTTCAAAAATATTAGAGACATTTTTACGTGCGAATGGAAACCTATCTCAGTAAACACTACGCGCTTTCAGATGGCCAACATGGATTTAGAAAATCAAAATCTACGGAAACAGTCATATTTTCTTTTCTTAAAGATGTCGCATCATCATTGGATAAAAACGAAGCACCTATTGGATTATTTTTAGATCTCTCAAAACCTTTTGACGTCATTGATCATGACATTTTACTTTCAAAATTATTACATCAAAATTATTACCATTTTTTTCTGAGAAAAGTTTCCATTTCATTATAGAAAAATCTGTAATATTTTTGAGGATTCTGACAAAAGAAATATTGGCTCAATAATTTTGAATTTCATTTTGGTTGCCTTTTTTTTAATAAGTGGCTGAATGTTTGCTGTTTTGGAAATATCATGAAATATTCCTATGCGCAAGGAACCATTTGTGAGTTGAAGGTTGTATAAAGTCAGACGTACATTTTTTTAATAAACAATCCAGAAATCCTACTAAACCAGCAGAATATGTATTTTTTAGTTTACCGACTATTCTAAGGAATTCATTGAAAAAACTTTCGGAAACAAACATCATATCAAAAATGTTTTGGGAAACATCTTATGTTAAATTTAATGATTTTAGTTCTTTCGTGAGATCAACCGCGATTTTGAGAAATATTTGGTGAAGAGATTTGCAACTTTTACCGGATCGCTCATCTCTCTCTTATTATCCTCTAAAACAACATTCTATACGAAGTTTAAATACGATGTATTTTTACAATATTCTATGTTCCTTTAGTTTTGTTATAAGCGTTCAAAATATCTTGATTTTTTTATTTTGGATAAAAACCTACTTTCCTTACATCATATTCACTACTTCCTTCTCCTTTTCTTCTTCCTCCGTCTCTCTCTTTTCCTTCTTTTTGATATTTTCACTACGAATCCTTTCATTGTTACATTTTTATATATTTTCCTGTAATGTTTATAATGTTTTGGCTTTCCAAATTAATATTATAGTATACATGAGCCCGCGTCAACGCTTATAGTGAAACGTTGGCTATGTCTCCGAGCGTCTATTACACTAGCTTCAATTTTATCGTTAATGCTTGTAGCTTTTTCATCATAAAATACATTTCCTCAGAGACGATGAATGCTCATTGCTCTGTCTTTGAATTTTCTTCAAAACTGAACCCTGTTAGAGATGTTACAGCTTTTAAAGCATTACTATTTACGAATTTTGAAGCTCCAAACGCGACCAGCTGGTCTGCAAATTTACGTAGTGTTTCTTCGATTCGCTAGGGTTATCAGTTTCCTTACTATCACATTTCTGTTTCTAACTATTCATTTCACTGATTATTTCTTTTCGTATTTTCTCTCCTTTCGGAGTTCGCTTTTCGTATTTTAAATTCGGATTCGGCCAGTCGACCATCTTGCAGCTGATATTTACATTCTAGTTATTCGTCAATTTACCCGCACACAGAAATTACCACAATGAACGAAAAAGAAAGAAAACATGACGACAACAACCTATATTACACTCTGCAACACGCAGATTTCGGAATAATTCAACAGGTCAATTATGGGGGAAAGTACTCAAACCTGGGCCCCGTTCTTGAGTTTTTTTGTGTTTGAATATTTTTAAATCCAATTTTCTGGACAATTAAATCAAAATATTTACAATGCATACCTTAGCTATACAATTTTTATATTCTACTAAAAATTATTGGCCAAGTAGTTTAAGAATAAAATATTTTTTTTGTAAACTTTACATTTTGTGGATTTTTAAAGATGATTTCCGAATATGTGCCCCCCTGCAAACGTTTTATGAAATGGATAAAAATAAATTAATAACTGCAAATAGATTGAACTCAGTATAATTTACATAACTACAAGTTTAACATCTTATACCTTTTATGTCTTGCACATAGTCTATATAATCCAGTGCGACAAAAATCACATATATAAGCATCTTTTTTTCCGCCTCCGCACATTTTACATGAGCCCATAGTGAACACATTAGTCATATCACTCACAATTTTTTCACTGCAAAACATACACTCTGCATCTTCTTAACCTGGGAGGGAAGATATTCCTGGTAGAACATCCAATTCGGAAGTGTCAGAGGACATGTCTTTCGATTCCTCACCGGCGAGGGAATTTTCCTTTTGCTTTATGTTCAACTTCAGAATTCTCTTAAATTTCTCTATTTTCGAATTCTCTGGGATTAAATTCTGAAATTGTATCGTGACCTTTTTTCTTTCTGTCCTCCCGAGCCGATAGACTTCAGAGTAGGCTGTTGCTTTTTATCAGCCTCAAGGTATAAGGTGTGCTAAAAACCTTAATTGGTTTTATTTTACAAGACGAAATATTGAGGAACCTTTGGGGGGCAAGGGCTCGGGTTAGACTCCAACGATCCAAATGCCAATAACATTTTACAAGGCAAATCAAATAAATTACATTACCCTACATCAATAGCTTGTAACGTCCCCTTCAAAATAATGTAATGATTAGCAGACTTCCGATGAAATATCAATATCAGGCAATTTAGTATAAGCACTTGAAAACCTTCGCTTTTCACTGTTCGCATTAATGTCAGACTGTCTGGGAACAAATTAAGATGAAGACACTACCGCTTGACTGGGCTGCGGCCGAGCAAAGAACCACAATTTTAGTAAGTTTCCAATAGGCAACAGTAGTCTACAGAGCAGCAAATCAAAGGGCTCGCATTAGGAACCGGGCTCGGGTTTGGGTACTTTCCTCTACACCTTGCGTTATACCACGCGAACTCCGCGAACGAAGGGTAGTTTGCGAAAGGGCAATACCCGCCGTTTGGGCGAAGGGCGCCGTTTGAGAAAATTTGCGGAGTGAACAATGACGAGCATAATATTGGTTTCGTGCCAAGGAACTAGGATCGTATATTTTCTTATGACGACGGCTTTACTGTTCGATAATGACGAACGACCGGTAAGTACAAATCGCAAGACATTTCGGAGGACAGACGGGTGGCGAGGCAATTCTGAAAAACATGAAACAAGAAAATCCAAAGTATAACACCGCCATGTTCTTCGCTAACACGTTTACTGCGGCAAACAATTGTCAGAGCACTTGCTCAAAATACCCCTCCCTTGTAGCTACATAACAGGACACGTGCAGCAATGCTCCGTCGCACACATCCCCAGGTATCGGTGGTAAGGACGGCCACGTGGGCAAGCGTCGGTTAGTTCCGGTATCAAGTTGCGCGATAAAAGCGCACCTTGAGAAAGTAGTGTTTCGTTATAGCACAGTCGCGGCTCATCATTAAAAGCTGTAAGGCGGAGCCTCAGCCGTTGAAATCGCCGTGCAAAAGAAATTTAAAAATATATTTATAAATGTATTTATTTATTAATAATGGCTTTCTGAGTTACATTATGTAACAGTCATGTCAACATTTTTGTTTGTGAGTTCGGAAACGGTCGCCCGTTACGCATTTGAACCTGTTGACAGGGAAGACAAAAGCGTTAGGCTCCCACTTCCTTTTGCCATAAGGCGTGTGTAAAACGAGGAGGCGTGACGTCATGCATTCACTGCACAGGCTTACCGGCGGACGAAGGCTGCGGAGGCTGCGGGGCGTAGTGTCTGAAAAAGGGCGTGCTCACCAGATAGCATTACTATGCAACTCAGCAAGGAGAAATGACAATCAATTAGTTTTATCAATTTGCGATAGGAGCGCAACTCCCTTATGCCTGCATCGGAAGAGATTATGTATAGAAATACAATGCATGCAATGCAATGCAATATAATGCAATGCATTTGCAGCCTTCCCTATTTAGAAAAACTCAAGCCGCGACTGTTATAGTGGCAAGAACGCCGATACCCCCATCGCAACGCACTGCCCGTCCTGTTCCAGTACAGCCTGATGAAAAGCTCTCGTAGGCTGCTACGGGAACATTAATCGTATTTCCACAATTATGATGAAGCTGTCGGTGCCAATAAAATCATATCTGGTCCCTCTATGTAAGCGATGTCCATGCGCAGGTACAATGATGCAGCCAGTAGATACCCTACTGCTTCCTGAACTTTTTATCTGTTCTGTTAATGCACGGGAATTCTTTTCTTCTCCCGTCAATTTCATATCTACCTTTCTTTCAATTTCTCATTCCTTATTTTAGGCTTTTAATTTTGTGATTCTCATACTCATTAACTTTTTCAATCTTTCCCAGGATTTGAAAGTGCTAAGAATTAACAATAATTTGCATTTCTTCTTTTATTTTTTCCATTCTCTTCGAGCTTTGCTTTTATTTCCCCGTATTTCATTTTGTCTCGTTTATTGTGTTACCTTAATACCTTCTTTATACCAGTTACTTTAATTCATTTTATTCTATCGTAATCGAAATAATCCATTAAATTGACTTCTAGGCACTAAAATGGTTTTGCTTTCCACTGTTCTCATTTCCCCTGAATCTGAACCCAAATTATTAGTTTCTACATCAGTTTCCTGTGATCCCCTCATTACATGGATCTCCGCCAGCGCGGCACTGCCCCAGCCGAGATTTACTGTAAGTCTTGCCTGGCATCCCAATGTGTGGTAGTGTAGCGCGTGTAAGTATGGAAGGGGGAGAGGAGGGGATACGTATGAAGACAAAATCGCACGCGTTTCTTGGCCCATTTGTAAGGGTATTGCTCCGGTTTTGCCTGGTTTGACCGTAGAAACCACGGAAAACTACCGAGAAGAACTTTCGATCACTAGAATTCCCCTCCAGATAGCGCCTGAATTTGACCTAGGAATGTAGCTGTAGTAAAACTTCCGCCAATGTCGGAACTTGAACGCTGGGACCTCCCAATCAGAGTTGCTCGGTTCGGGAACTAACCACGACGTGTAATTAAAAACTTTTCATTTTAAAATATAAGAATGCAATATTTTACATATTTATGAACTAATATATCATTTTGTTTAAACAGTCTAATTTACATATTAGTTATATTTATGAACTAATGTATCACATTGTTTAAACGGTAGTTTTTAGGATCTCTAACCAAAGTGTGTCCTGAGCACGTGCTTTAGCCTGTAATAATCCACCTTTGTGGAGTAGGTGGAAACGTTGTATTATTTACTCCATAGATACTACTCTGAACTTTGAGTGGTATTAAATCAACACTTCTTTAAAAAACTTTATTCTGTCGTTCATCACAATTGAAAATTAGTACTGCTACAACAGCGCAATAGTTTTCGTAATATTGTTATATTGCACTTTCTATCCTACGAACACTTCAGCCATCACGTGAAAAAAACCAAACGATATAACTTAAAATTCGTGAAAGCTACTAATACTGTGAAAATGTATATATTTATTTTAAAAGTATATTGTGGGATTGATTACCTTAAGTTTCAAAATATCTAGCTTCCATATTAAAAACCAGCTCAGTATAACTCAGATCCAGCATTGCCGCTGTTTCTGCAGCGACTCTGATTGGGAGGTCCTAGGGTTTCAGTATCAACGGTGGCGGATTTTCAACACTAGCTATATGGCTAGGTCGAATTCAATCGCTGTTTGGAGGAGAATTCTAGCGGCCGGCTGCGCTGATCGGTAGTTCTCCGTAATGTCTCCGATTTTGTATGTTTATCGACCCAGGCGTCTGACGAAGCCTATCCACGGCGCGGGTCTAGGGGTCCTTGGAGCAGGAGCGCCCCGTGGGCGTCCCCTTAAGCGCCTGGGGCCTCCCTTTAAGCCTATTAAACGGGCCACGGACCGCGCGTTATCTTTCCTCCTCTTTCGTATACTAGTCTATACCCTTCATACATGCTTACACTTAGACACGCGTATATATCTTACACTTACACGCACTACACTACCACAAGTGTTGGGTGACCAGCCAGCAGTTTACTACTTGTCTCGACTAGAACGGTGTCCCTCTGTGGGAAATATCTGGAGAAATAATTCCTCCGCAAGCCGACATGTAGGTCGACGCCGGATCTCACCAGCCAGCTTGGGAGGAACACCACTTTCCATGTGTAAAAAAGAATTCACTTACACTAGTGGGACTGCAGCTGTTGGAGTGTCGGGAAGCATCAATCAATCCATATTAAAGGTGTAGTACAAGTTCGAAAACCATTGAAATTATCGAAATTCCAGAGATTTTAATGAAGAACGGGACCTATGCCATTTTATTAACAGTCGCATACGAATGAACGAAGGTCAACGATGGACCCCAGCGTGTTTTTTCAAATATCTTTGTGTAATTAAAGAATTACTGTTTCATCTCTTAGGGCTTTTATTATTAAAACATTTCTGAACCCTTTATGATATTTTCCTCTTTCAACACTTATCAGATGTTTACAAAAAATGGAAAACCTTGCCATGCGTTATCGCATCGTGGAAACTCCGGCTTTCTCTTACAGCGAGGTCTGCATATGATCACGTTGAAATCTTATTTTAGTGTCTGTCAATACAGAGAATAGTTGTAAAATCGGAGCTACAAAGAGATTATTAAATTAGTTCTTAAAAAAAGGCGACTCCATCTGTGTCCCCGCAGAAAGGATCGCAAGTACAAAAAATGTTCAAAGTACTTATGCTCTTTCCATTCCTCAAAAACGAAAATATTTAAAACAATCACGCAGAAAATTATTATAGCATATTCCTAATTACATGTATTATTAGCTCTTAAATATAAAACATTTTCCTTCATTTACATTGCAATTTAATACGGGGTTCGGCGTTGAACCATCCTTCCCATTGGTGATGTGTGGGTACCGGTATGACATTGGTATGCGACTGTTATTGTCACTTCGTTCTATTTGAGCAAAAAGTTCAAAGAAAACATTTTGAGCTGTTTTTGACAAAGCCTTTTTTATGTATTTTTATGTATTCTGATTTCACTGAAAAATTCGCGAAAACTACTCATATTGAATACGCAAATCTACTCGTATACTTTATTTAAGAATCTGATCTTCTACAGACTTCGTTGAGAATAAATATGTACCATTATCAATGTAGTTAAAGGAGGGAGTCGAAAAAATTATTGAAGTAATAATTCTCACCGATATTTCACAATCGCAGGGGAAGGATGCTTGCATGCAGTGAAGACGCGCTTAATACTTGACGGTGCGGCGGGTTGCATAGAGTTCAGGGGCTCTTGAGTAGTCATATACGAATAAATTATTAACGACGCCCCACACACACGCCCGATTTCATTCAAACCACTCCTTAAACACTCTCATTACTAATAAGGACAAAGTGTGAAAATTTCAGCGAAATAGGTCGGGTAGAGTTTGCTTTTATGTGTAACACACATACGCACATTCCCTTTGATTTTTTTTATGTAGCTTGAGTTCCTATTTTACGTCTTTAGCTCCTTTAGGTGCACCTACAGTGCCAGCAGCGAATAAGTGACTGTCAGTTCGATGCGCTGTTGCCACACATTACTACGCACATGGCACCTGCTATATGACAGATAAATGAAATCTCAAAACATTAATACTTACCGACAGGTGTTGACATATCTATAGCATTCATAACTTTCGCCACAGGTGAACCTTATCGCCTCCGTGACTTCGTGTGATCCACATGAGCGGCAACGCTGAACCCTGGCTGTGAGAAAGTAAAAAAATTATCGCAAGATGATTGCTTCTGAGCAGGTCACTTGACGTACCACAGCACGTGGCGAGAGAACTGTCAGTCTCTCTTGTACGCTGCCGATACTGGAGACGTCCCCCTCCCTCGATGAGATCTTTCCGTCCAGGTGCAACCACTGTAGTACCTAACCGTCTCCCCTTCAATCGCGCCAATGTAGCTCGCTAGCATATTCGGCCTTATCCTTTCAGGCTAGGTGAAGTTCGTGAACTTATCGTACATACCGAGTCCGATGCAGATGAAACTGGCCAGCCCGCACCTAGATGGCGCTGACGCTATAGCCCGTAGCCCCGTCGCGCACAGTTGTCTAATTACGATCACACACGATATCGAGGATGGGGAAAGGAATTAATGGAAGCACTGAGGTTCAAGAGTGCTACATGTGCTTAGAATGCACAAATGTCACAACGCATATATTTCTTTACGCGGGATTCGATCCATCAGCCTAGGTGTAACGCATACTTCTTCTCGAAGCCCTGAGTTTGTGCGCCGCTCAGGCCGGCCAGAAATGGAGGGTATACGATTAAAAAGTGAGGCTTGTTGGTTGGGAGTAGAGCTGCTGAGAGAAAATCCCGACCAGGTACAAAGAAGGTATGTAGGTCCTTATAAAAACTTCAGTCATGTTTACGTGTATAATATTTCTTACAATCGATTATATTGATGTATATATAGGACAAATCCCTCGGAGCTCATCTGTTCACCTGGCCGTAGTCACCTCGCCAGAATTTGCGGTGTCTCAGAATGTGACCAATAGAGAAAAGTTGCCTAATTTACACCGATTTTTTTTTATTTTCATGCTCTCAATAAAGGTAAAATTAAAATAAATATATACCAAAACAATCAGCAGTCTACGTATTTTCATTATAAATCACAATATTTAATTCCAATATTTTTAGTAAAGAATGGGAAAAACAATGTGCAAAAAGTAGGGATATCGATAGCCTAATGTGGACTTATTAGTTTTCTAATACAGACATCAAAAGAAATGCACGAACGTTAATAAACAAATTGCGAAAAGAGTTTGTTTATTGAAAATAGCATTAACACAATATATCCAGACGATAAAGGAAAAAATCATATTATTGACTTTTTCAAAAAAAGGGTATAGCTGAATAAGGCGGTAAAAAGTGCCCCCAAACCAAATTGATGATCGCGATGCTCATATCAACATATTTTTGTCAACGAATTTGGACGCCAAATTCATATGGAAAAAATAGATACATTTTTAAAATTATTTTTCAACATGATAACGTGGAGTATTGTCTCATTTTTTCCCTCTAAAATGGGTCTTACATCATTCTATAGCCCATATTTTTCAGACTTTTAAACAATGTGGACGGTGGTGAAAATAATTAAACAATTTTTTCAGTTTAAACATTTGAGATTCGCGCCAAAATGTGATTGAAAAAACTTGTTTCACCAATGTTTCAACAGTTTATATTAAAATTATTGAAAGGTCTTGCTTACCAGGATGATTTGGAAGGTTTTGCTGACAAATGTTTGTTTTATGTGGAAAGTATTCAAGAAATCAAATTACTCGTTTTTAGGTATATTAATCATTTATATTTATAATATAAATCAAATTACTTAGTTGTAGATTTATTAATAATTGACAATTAGACAATCATAGACAAATGTCGTTGTCACTTTCTTCAATAACTGGGATCACGCATTTGTTTACAAACAGTCAACTCACAATTTCTGTTTCTTCAACATTTCTATTTAAAAATACCTGGTTAACAATTTTCGCCAAGTAACTAGCGTGTGCCATATGTGTTTAAATGATCGCTGTTATGTGGGAGCAGCATCCGAGGGTGCCACTTCCGTTCGCACGTTGACAATATCATTTCTCTCCCGATATTTCATGGTGGAAAGAGATGGGTGGTCTCCTCCGGTGCACCGATTTTTGCTTGTTCTGAACAGCGCCAGTTTCCGTCAAGAACCATGTGACCACTTCTTTTGAAAAGCGAGACCAGACGTCGATCGCCATGTTTCATGGAGTGCACGAAATGTTGAGTAACATTTTTAAGTGGCATAAATGGACAATTTTCAACGGTGGCCGACCAAAAATTACACGATGAAAGGGTAATTGCAATAAAAATGTAATATTTAAAAAGTTCGTACCTGTTTCTGTTTCAATGACTTGTAATTATGATAATTTTGGCATTTAAAATTCACGCTAATATTATGACACACACTGGTGCCTGAAGCTCATTGGCGGAAGTCGAATGAGCAAGAGGCCACCCATCTCCTTCCACCATGCATTTCCACCAAGGATTTTCTGATTGAGTTTGATTCATAATCGATGTAACACCAATAAGATTTCGAGTTCATATGTCATCTTTAAACCTGCGTTTCAATATCGCTTAAACTGTTTTTTCCAATCACATTTAGGTGCGAATTTCAAATTTTTAAACAAAAAATGGTTTTAATTGGTTTTCACTACCGTCCACATTGTTTAAAAATTTGAAAATATGTATGTTATAGAATGTTATGAGACTCATTTTAGGAGAAAAATTGAGACAGTACTCTAATGTTATTACGTCCAAAATTAATTTTAAAAATATATTTTTTTATATGAATTTGGCGTCAAAATTCGTTGACAAAAATATGTTGAAATTGAACAATGTTTCCCCATCTCTGCAATTTTTCCAGCCTGATACACGTAATAGATGCTGAGAAAAAATAAAACGTGCAAAACACGTTTCTCGTTGTATCTCTGCAACAGATTGTCCTAGGAGGCTGATTTTTTGTGAATCTACGTCATTTTGTATTCTTTCATATGAGCATCTCGATTATCGATTTGGTTTGAGGACACTTTTCACCGCCTTATACCTTTAGTTTTATTTTTTACTGATACGTTATTGCTTATTATTACCTTCGCTACGGAGTTCAGTATTCAGTGCTACATATTCTTCGATAAGCACATAACTTACTTGGATCGAGAGGATCGTGGTTACGAAGGAAATATGAAAACAGTTAAAAGATGTTCTCTTATGGAGGGAATTATGAGACAGAATTATGGGAGGGAAATATGGAAAGGCAAACCGAGTCACGTTAACAACTTGTTAATTAGTAAATAAGTCAATATGAATAATTAAGATTACGGAAAAAAATATGTTTGTAACACGGGCGTTAACTGGTTCTAATGATGGAGCGGCGACAAAAAGTCCGCAGGCCTTTGGCCCTTGGGCTCTTTGTCGCCGCTCGACTATTGGAATCCTTAAAACGCCTTTGGTAGATAAATAACTATTCTTGAGAAATTATAATCGACAGTCCACTCCTTTAATGATTCTCACACCTCGTTGTAACGATCAAGATTATATATATCTAGAGGCAATCATTTTAATGTTTTAAACTTAACTTGCCTGTCAGGTTTTTAAAATATTCCAAATTAATGAAAACACTATGTATCACATCCTAACTACTATGTAAATGTATCATTAAGTACTACCCTTTTTATTTGATAAAAATCTTCTAATAGGCTAATAGAAAAAATAAATAACCAACATGATGGCAAGCAACATTAAATCTCTGCAACTTACACTCACAAATTTCTAATGCCGGCTTTCATTTTAATCCTCCTAATGTTAACCTAAAATCTACATCTCGGATACACTATCATATCTTTCTTTCTTTGTCTTTATACATACCATACAGAACCGTTCAGCCGATTTCCTCCGAAATTGATATTCCCCAATTGATCTAGATGATGTCGCGGCCCCTTGAATTTGAAACCGATATTTTAATAAATAAAGACCCTGGGACATTTTCCAAATTTTCAAAAAAAATGCTTCTTCGTTTTTTATTAAATTTTGTTGTTGGGTAGTGTGACGGATGTTTAAGAGAATGGTGCAGGTCTCATGTTCGTTAAAAACCCTGATTTTTCGAAAATTGCAAAAGTTCAAAAATTTTTCGATGTCTTCCTACAACTAAAATATTAAAGAAAGATATTTTTCCCTCAATGACATCTGTTCCTTAAAGATAGATTTTGAAATAAAGTCAAGTACAATTTTTCGAAAATTTGAGTGCTTTGAGTTCACGTAATTTTGCGTGAAAATACGGATGAGAAAGTACGTTCTGTTTTAGCACTACTAGTTATCACTATGATTCTTGAGTGTGAATTCTGCCGAAGACATATTCTCTTGTTAGTAAACCTCGCTTACCTGGTCTTATTCAATTTTTGTAAACAAATTAGTTTAAATGAAAATTATGGACACACATACATGTTATTTGGTATTTCATGATATGTTATGATTGTATGATATGATAAATTGTTAATATAATTTATAATACCGATATAAAAGTCATAGTTGTCAATATTAACTGTATGTGCGTAAATTATTTTTCCACTCCCCTTTTCCTTCCAAATACTCTAACTCCACTACATCTCCTCTAATTCCACTTTTTGTTGTCCCGCTTTATTACTAGAAAAATCTGGCCACGTTTTAAGTGTTCCGAGGACCATCAACACACAGTGGCTATCCATAGGCAGTTATTTTTTCATGAAAGTATAATTCGATTAGTGACGAGTAATAGAAAATGAACTAAGATTTTAAAGATACTTGCTGTAAAATGTAAGTAATTATTTGAACTTTTTGCATTTGCGAAAGATTCAATGTTCAAATTCCAAAAGTAATGTCGCTGATATATCCGTTGTTTTTTCAATTTGCTATTTAGTATAGGGACGAACTATGAACATTACTATGAAGTATATTATATCTACTATATGGGTATTTTATATGAAGCTTCAACATCATTTCCAAAATTTTCTAAAAAATGACTATTTTTTTATTAAACTTAACAGTCTGATAAAGTAAAGGACTATTAAAAATGTCGCGGTTTTGTTTTCTTTAAAATCTCTAATTTTTCGAAAGTTGCAAAAGCCCAATTTTTTTTCGGCGTCTTCCTAGACTCACAATCTTCTTCTATATATATAAAAGAAAGTCGTGTTAGTTACACTATTTATAACTCAAGAACGGCTGTACCGATTTGGCTGAAAATTGGTGAGCAGGAAGCTTAGAACCAGGAGACGGACATAGGATACTGCTTATCCCGTTCGACAGCGTTCCTGTGTGAGAACGCACGTTTTTGCACGTTTTCGCGTGCTTTTGCATGTTAGCTGTCATTGTTGCCTGTTGTAACCTGCGCCTGATAATAAAACAAAAAATGTCGTGTATCACAAGGTACTTAACTGAAGAGTGCAACCTATGCACCAAAATACAGGAACAATAATGAATGATTAATCTACTTAATTTTTTATTTGTATTTTCTAATAAACAATTTAACTTAATAAATTCCAAAATCTGCTTATTTATTGCCTTTAACAGCCGGTCCCTATGATTACAGCTTTGTATTTCTCTCTTAAACAAAAATCAATTTTAAAAAAACGCTCTGCTTCGTTAATAGATTTTTTAATTATCTATTAAATATCAATTTTTTTGAAATTCTTCTTTGAGAGAAAAACACATCTGCAATTGCTTTATTATCACGAGTGCAACAAGGATAGCACAGTTTCTCACAGTGAGTGCGACGCGAGAAAAAGATGGGACTGGCTGTTAAGGCGGAACAGAGTTCGCCGGGTCAGCTAGTATTGAATAAATAATCTTTTCCTTAATAAAATAGGTTGTTCAAAGACAGGTCTTGAAATAAAGTCATCAATTTTTCGAATATATGAGTACTTTGCGTAATTCTTTTTTAAATATATGAGATGTTTAAACGGTTATTTTCTCAGAAAAGGCTCAACATTTTTTCTTTAAATTTTCTGTTCGTATGTATCAAAGGAAAATGGTTTTTATTTTCTCAATTGCAGCCCAGTTGGCGAAAAAATCTGAAAAAATTCACAACAATTTGTATTTTAAGAGATAGCTTTGATTTTTTTCGAGCCTGCTCTATGGTTCTAAGACACAATAAAAAAATGTTTCAAAAATATTTTTTTGTGTTTGAATTTGGGTCTGAGAAAATATCAAAAATATATTTCTGATAGTATAAATTGTTTTGTTATTTATCATATTTTTTTAGTAAGATAAAATAGTGTTAAGTTGGCGAAAAAAATAAAAATTAAAAAACACGTTTTTGGCTGTAGAGGGGTGTGGATGGTGGGACGGGAGCTAAGAAACATTTCAAAAATATTATTTTTATGCTAGAATTATAATGTAACCACTCATAAGTCATTTGGTTAACTTTTTACCATCTTATCCGGAGGGTACCCTTTGCTGTGACCATCTTCGGCGGCGGCCCATCCATTCAACTATTCCATTCTGTAACTTTTGGCTCTAGTACCTCTTTGAATTTAGACGTTTTTTGTACATTTTAGTTCGAAACTATTATATTGCAAAGTAGGTATGACGTAGCATTCTGTATAAGAAGGCAGAGCGGAGACTCTTAAGTAGAATCTACAATATGTCAGATGTTTCCATGACGTTTTTACTAACCGTTTTACTTAACTTGCAGTACGAAATGTATTTCGCTCAATGTCTTGGATGTAAACCGATTTCTTTTATATTTCAAAGAATTATTTAATTGAGATCTAATCTCAATAGTCTCTGTTTTGGCATTGAACTCTGATAACTACTTCGCAGACCTATAACGACATTTTATTTTCATGTAGTGGTCCTTTGAAGCCTCCCTCGGTGTCTCGTTGGTTAGCGTGCACGCTTTCTGCGGCGCAGTCCGGGTTTAATTCCCGGCGGAGGCAAATTATACCTGTGCACTTTCCTTACAAATGTCCCAGTATCTATTGCTGTGTGACGATGAGAAAGCCCACCCTACGGTTATGAAGGCCAGTATATACGGTAAAGGAATGTCTTCGTGCTAACCACACGAACCCCTTTTCCCATGGCCGAGAGGCTGGGTCACCGTTGGTCGGCCAAGGTCTGTAGCGGGCTGTCGAACCAAAGAAGAGGAGCAGAACAGGTCCTTTGAAGCCTACTTGATCAATTGCGAGCCTATTATTTGAACAGAACGATAAGTAGCGAGTGGCCTTGCCGTAGGTCTGGAAAGAAAATACGGGGATACGCGTTTCCTCCGCCCTTCCTAGAGCTCATAGGATCGCAAGAGTGAAGTCCCCATGCGAATGCCTTTGACGTGGTATAATTGACATAAAGAGGCATCACATTAAAGAAGCCTTAATGACCAGGGAGACGTTATAAGGAAAGAGAACAAAAGCTACATAGAAAGTTCAATGATGCGCTAAGGACGGGAAGTCAAGATGCATCAGCTGTGATGATGTCGACATTTTATCATGTTGGTCCAAACTGATTGGGCAGCATTGTTCTTATTGTTTATGTCGGACATGTCGATGTTCACGATCGTGTAGCACAGAGGCGTTGCTGCTGTTTGCGTCGGCCATATCGATATCGATGGTCGTGGAGCACAGAGGTGTTGCTGCTGTTTGCGTCGACCATGTCAATGTCCATGATCGTGTACCACAGAGACGTTGCTGTGGTTTGCGTCGGTCAAGTCGATGCCCATGATCGTGAAGCACAGAGGTATTGCCGCTGTTTGCGTCGGTCATGTAGATGTCCATTATTGTGAAGCTCAGAGGTCTTGCTGCTGTTTGTGTCGGCTAAGACGATGTCAGTGATCGTGGGCCACGGTGGCGTCGCTGCTATATAGTCGGTCACATGTTAGATAAGCATTTTTTGAGTAATTATAAGTTTTTGCGACTCGTTTTTACGGATATTGTAACGCAGCGAGCTCGCGTTAGCAGCGAGAGCGGTGCGTGAACTTGGGTGGCGGACTGTTACGTTCAAAATAACCGTTAATTTCGAGTCGAAAAAATCAAAATTACTCAAAAAAATGTTTACCTATCATATGATAATATGTATATCATTGGATTCGTCTTCTTACGCTCGTCATGATAGACTAAAAAATATGTCTAGTTCTAGTTGAAAAAACAAAGTTACGTCAGTATCTCGTAAAATAAAAGTGATAAAATGGAAACGAATACATACATCAATTAGCCCCATTCCCTCATGTACTTCCGTGAAAACTGCATTGCAATAACTTCAACAGTTCAAAAATTACAGGAGGTGCTAAAGTTACGAGACTCACTCTGTATATTCACTTTCTACATAATTTGCTTTGTACACAATCTCCTCTCAGTATAATCTACTTTGTACGCAATATACTTTTTTCTTCATTATATTATTATTCACATTAACGCAAAAGTACTATAGGCTATATTACTACATTATATATTTATGTCCGAGTATATCGAAAGACGTTTTCAAGTTGTTGGCTGCTACAAGAAAAAGATCTGATTTTAATGAATCAACAGTGGCTGTTTTACGCGGATATGGGGCAGAATTTGTGGATCTTCTAGTGCATCTTTTGGGTTCAAGTCACATACCAACGTATATTCACTTTACCGTTTGATTGTTTGTTAAATTTTGTCAAACCCATTATAAAACCTTTCTTGTATTCAGAAAAAGAGGCTAAAGGAACCAATTTATGTGTCGCTATTCTCCCATTTCGTCAATATTCATTATTTTCGTTCTCCACTAACAACAACTTTTGGATTATTAAATGAAAATAATTTGCACATTTTATTATCAGTAAAAATTGTTATTCTGTTTAAAGGATGTGAAATATCACAACCCGTTATCTTAGCGAAAGCACAACATTATTATAATAATGTTGTTTAGAATACTCTTTCTTTGCAATACTCTCCGACTTAATGTTAAACATTGAATTTACATATGTGGGGGATAGGAAATATTATAAAATTCAAACCAAATGTTCATCTACTTTATATAGTTAATTAAATAAAAAATTAATTAATTTTTGTTTATATTTGCTACTTTTATAATAAAGTTCTTATCATCCAAACTTTTAGAGAAAAACAAAATTGCTTCCCTGTCAGTGGCAGCTCCGTAAATGCTCCAGCACACTGACCATTTTTTTTTTAAATAAAAAATGTTTCAAAATATCCAACTTTTGTTTAATTGCTGATAAAGTGCACAAGAATTGCGGAGATTGGATTTGAATTTTCTTAGCAAGTGCACCTACACCCCTATGTCTGACCTGTGCTGTCGTGTTGTATGCATGTCCTAAAATGTAGGGTATTAAGCTCTTGAAGTCTACGAAATTCACAGCACCGAGCTTGGCAATGCCTCACAGTTTTGCCATGGAAAGGCCAGTTTCATACGTGAAAACATGTAATTGTCAACATATTATACTGGTAGTCACAGTAGGGAGAAAAATCGGACTTGAACCTGTAAAAAAATTTTAAAAGTTTATATTTTACTCTTGATAAATTAACATCAAATTACCAATAAAAGGCTTATTTACCTTAAAAAAAACTATACATTATTTCTATAAATAAAATTTTAGGTATGGTTATTATCAATTTCATGTGAATATTTTGAACTAAAATTACTCTTTGAAACAGATTTTTATGTAATTTTAGTGCGTAATTTTAAACAATTTCTAAAATAACTTATTTAAAATTCTTTAATAACTACAGTATGTGCTTTGGAAGGGGGGGTAGATTTTTATTTGCACAAGGTGCTGGAAAGGCTGGTTATGCCTCTGCTAAATAACACAGCTAGTTTTCAGCACCAGCTGTCACTGTTCTCTATGTTATAAAATACTCTTGTATAGATAAGATTTTACAGTACTTGAACATTCATTTTCATTAGATTGAAGGAGATACAAGGAGATTCAGGTCAAGACGTATTAACTCCAAGACAAAACATGCATTTTTAGGTGATTAGGGTTTAATATTTTTGATGAGATAATTATAGTTTCTCCATTATTTAAATAATCTTAATATTCTTTGATTCTGTGGATCTTTGGTGTATGTACAGAAAGTTTAAAATAAATAAGAATTCACTTTGAACTCCATTGAAATTAAATGTGGAGTTAATACATTTTGATCTGATGCTCTGTGTATGAACCTGGAAAATAAAATTTCAAAATGTTTAAGTATTATACGTTTGCCAGAGTTCGACAGAATGGAATTGGCTCTGTCATTTTCTTAATTTTTCTCAAAGACCAATGCCTTTTAATGTAGCACTTTGAAAGACTATTTGATAACATTGGCAAGGATCAAAATATTCTAGAACAAGAATTTCTCTGGAATGGATTGTAAGAAACTGTAAAGTATAAAAATCTAAGAGGATAAAAAAGAAATTGTTCCAACCTATCTTCTTTTGGGACAAAAAAAGGACATTGAATCCTTCACCATATTTGACTGACCCTCTGCTGAAATAACCGAAATACCACCACTGGCACTTTGCAAACTGCTAAAAGAATTGCGAAAGTACAGAGGAATACTAAAGTATTTTCTGTGAACAAACAACTTACCTTCATTTTCTCATATGAAAATATTTTGATAATGTAATGAGTATATTAAAGTATTTGAATCAAATCAAATTAAATTAATTTGGTCATGTTCTTTGCTTTTCATGTTTTGCTCTTCATGTTTTATCCCCTTCATTCAAGTATTTATATCCATTCAAATTTCTACATATGTTAGTAACATTGAAGATAATTTATTCAAACTACAAAACCTGCTATAACATGCTCATATGAGCATTATCTTTGTCAAAATAAACTTTTATTTTTTTCAACCCATGTATTATATTGAAATACATATTAGCCATTGCTTATAACAAATCGTAATTGAATTACAACACTATACACACATGAATTACAATTGGCTTACATCTTCTCTTTATGTTAAAAAATTGCATTTAAATGCTTTACATTAAAATAAGAGAAAATGTATAATATGAGAAAAATACTTTAGAATTATTTTCATTTTAATTTCACTCTCTTTTGAAAACAAAGTATTGGTCAAGCAACCAATAAACTTTCTTAAAATTTGTAAACACAAATGCATATCTGATTGTCAGTGTGAATGAATAACTCCTGTTTTGTTACATCTTACTTTATGCCATGATGTATTATCTTCATATACATATATATATACATCATATTTTAGCTTCAACATTTTCTTCTGATGTTCTGTACTTTGCCTTTAGAGATTAGCTTAATTCCTATCCAGTTTAGTGAATAATATTTATTTTGTCTCAAAGAAAAATGTGTGAAAGTGAATTGA
The DNA here is from genome assembly GCA_011170035.1 of Teleogryllus occipitalis. Taxonomy (NCBI): domain Eukaryota; kingdom Metazoa; phylum Arthropoda; class Insecta; order Orthoptera; family Gryllidae; genus Teleogryllus; species Teleogryllus occipitalis. The sequence continues at coordinate 22,298 of BLKR01010113.1, forward strand.
ATGAAGGCAAACTGAATGAGTAAGTGATGTGTGAAAGAAGAGAACTGTTGGGTAAGAAAGAGGTTGGATGTCCTATTCAAACATTTTTAAGATTCGAAATATGAGGTGATTAATACAGAAAATTCTACAATACCACATTCTGCCAATAGAAAATGAACAAATGATTATCTTATGTCAGGAATGAATACTCTAAAATTTTTAAATCAAAGAGTATCACAAAAAACCTCATTTTGGTGTAGATAATAGCCATCATAATTCTGTGTTACACATTTCTATAGATAAGATAATAATATTAGTATCTTCAATGTACTGGAAAGACCCTTGATAGTGTGTTTTTCAATAAATAATATGTAACTACTTGTAAGCCAATGACATTCAAAGAAACTATATGAAGTTATGGAGCAGATTTAGTAGCTTGTTAATATAAGTAACTGATGTCGAATGATCTTGAGATCATCAGATACATTTTTTTAAAAGTTTCTTTGCACAGCACATTTAATTGCAATTTCTTTGAAACAAAATGTATAACTGAATTGTTAAGATATAATTGTTATATTGTAATCTCCTGTATGTATGTGATGTTTTTGTGATATTTGATTTATTGAAACTAGAACGATGTGTATGTTTATTGTGCATGAAAATAAATATTCATGTAAATGGTCACAATAAAACAAAATGTAAAGTAGTTTTGTTGGCATATGTACTTAAATCATAGTAAAAAATATGAAAATATTTGTTATTAATATATTAATATACGTATCATATGCTTGTGCTGTGTTGTAGAATCTGTGTGAAGATTTTTATTTGCGGCATGCTACTTGTAATTAACCCATATCTTCTCTCAACCAGTAGATAATATGACTTCAATTGTACTTTGTAAATACTGTTTGGTCACTTGCTTGTATATGTACTATTAATATGCAAGTAATAAATCTGAGCATTTGTATGTCAGAAAAATTGTGATTTAAAATGCATTACCTGCAAATCACAAATGCAAAAGTGCTCACTTTATACTTTTATTTATTATTATACTCTTGAATATTCAGAACTGCTCGCTCTGTTTTAAGAAGTAAAACCTATCCATCTGCTTGTTTTATGAGAGAAAGAGCACACAACTACTGAATGAGGCACTCATGCCTGATTACTTTAGTGTTTGACTTCAATCTGCGTTCTGATAGCAGAAATCATCAAGGGATAGTAGCTTGCATACTATTGCTTCAACCTGTCTACTTCCTGTTGCAGTCAGAGGAGAGAGGCGGGTCTCGGCCACGGCCTTCCCGTCGCAGCAAGTCTGAGGGGCCCCCTACTGGGTCCACTGGTTGTTGCCCAGGGCCTGGTTTTGGTGTCAGTGCTGGCACTGGTCCCATCCAATCTGAGTACCGCTTACAGTATATGAGGGTTGATAGCCCTCCACCCCAAGGCCGCACTGTGAGAAGCGACTCGGACCCCTGTGAAGGAGATATTGACCAGGAAATGGTAGGCGAGTCCGGGCTTATCTGATCACTGAAGACATACCTGTTGGAGCCTGCAGTAGAATTGTGCGGCATGATAACTAGGCATTCCCTTTCGTATATGATTACTGTCTTAAAGATGCTATGTTGCTCCATGTACCCTATATTGCTCACAGATTCCCTGTCTTCCTCACAGGGCACAATTTTGTAATATAGTTTTGGTCTTGTTTTTGTTGTGCCTATTTTAACTATATAGCATGTGGTAAGAGGCGTAGATTGTGAATTTACAGTTCCGCATGTCTACAAAAATTGTAGTCCTTGCTCCTTTCAGATGCTACAAATCATCAGAATGCTTGGGTCTGACCTCGGCTTGGTCAGACAGAAGTCCCAGACCTACCGTTGCATGAATCCTTCACAAATGCGCATTTTCTAGAGAATATTGTGAGTTTTTACACCATACTTTTTATTAATCACCTCATTTGGCTCTAGCAAAGTCACAAGAATTTGTATATATTTCATTCAAATTTTGAATTCACTAGAATATGCCATCAGTTAGCATGCTACTTACTGCTCCAATTCCTTGATTATGAGATTATTTTCACAAAGATATATTTAATGCAGCAAGATTCTTCTAGGCAATGTTATATTACAAACTACACATCAGAAGTCTGATGCATTTTGAAAGTGGAGTGTGCAATTTTTGTAAGTGTTAACATTTTAATTTGACAAAATATTCTTGTAACTTGACAGTTATATTTAGAATTTTTTGAACATTTGTAGAAAATGTAAGTTTTTGTGCAAAGGAAGATAATTGTATTTGTATGCATTTCACTGAATTTCATTCACGTTCACATAAAATCTAAGATAAAATGTATATTGTAACTACTCATGCAAATCAGAATACTATATGCTAAGAGTGCAAAATGTTCCAGTTCAAAGTTACAGCCAACATATAAGTTATATAGCTGAAATAACTATAGAAATATTCAAGTAAAATAATTCTGGAATTGTAATGTTGATGTGTAAGTATTAAAATATTTTATTAACTCATTGTATGACTGATAATGAAAGCATATGGGTGATCTTGGGTTTTAAAGCATTAATGATTTTAATGATAAAATATAGAACTTTGTTAAAACACAAAATTTGTACATGTAAAAGATAGTGCTTTCAGAAAACCTTTATTACTTATTTAAAACTATCTTTTTTCCTAAGAAACAAAAGGTTTTCTAGAAGAAAATAATCTGCCTTCTGTAAATATGGATTAAGTGCCCAATGTATCAAATTCAAACAATAATGTGCAATTTTTTTGTCATAGTACCAGATTTTGTTGTAAAATTATTGCTAATATTCAAATAACTTGAATATTTGGTGTAATAGAAGGTATTAGGAGAAAAAAACTTGCACATTTTAAAGCCATTTCTCGCTGGACATACATATCTTATCATACAAGAATGAAATACTTGATCATATGCATACCGTACTTGTACTACACATATTGAACAAATTACAAATGCATGTGCAAATCTAATCAGAGTCATGGATAAAACTGCTTGAATTATTTATAATTTATTTTTAAATACACACTCTGAAAAGAAATTTGTAGATACAAATACACTATACACCATTACAATTCTCTAAATTTCCTGACTTTTTTACTCAGTCATTTATTTATTTGATCATATAACACCATTGCATCATGATGTGGGTCACATCAATAGTAAAACAATACAATATATATTTTTAAAAACTAAATCTGAATTTATTGTGTATAATTAATAGAAATGCAAATAGTAAATTTTTCATGTCAAGATATTTACAAGTCCACTATTTGCTCTTATTACATTGTCAATGAGTAGGAAGTTGTTTTTCAAGTTTTAAAATTAGTAGTTACATGTTTTAACTGTATATTTGCTTAGAAAGACTCTAGGTGGCATTCTTCCCACCATTTAATGACTCATTCCTATGATATGAGATAGTGTGTTATGCTGATTATGTCTTGTCAATGCTGAGGCATAGTAGTGAGTGACTAGAATTTCTATTAATGTCATTGGGGGCAAGTATTTGTATACTGTGGCATGACTTCAATTTTGTGATAGTCTCAAACAAAAAGAATTTCTTTTCTTCCTTTTTCATTCTTTTATTTTATTTTCTCATGTTTTTCTTCCTTTCTCTCTTTTCTTTTCCTTTCTTTTCTTTCCTTTTTTCCTCTCTCTACAAATATATTGTGTTGATGTAGCATATGCCCAATGAAACCACAAGATTTACTTCACAATGACAATTTATATATTTTATACTCTGCGATTTAAACAATTTATATAACCATTTTCAATGTTTTCTAGGTCTCAAAAGAAGTTAAATATATTCAGTCAACTTAACAATAAATAGATGCAATATTTACGAAATTCCAAACTTAGCAGCTGTTAACTTTTGTTATCCTAATATCATCTTCAGTCAACCTACTTGAGTAGTTCAATAATGCAGGTTTTGTTGTTGATAAAGATATCACATCATATCATTCCATTTTCATGAATATATTAAGAAATATAAGAGAACACACTTTTTTCTTATTTTTTTCCTTTTCTTTTCTTTTTTTAATACTGTGTGTAATACTTCTTTATAATTGTGACTCAGTAGAAACTAATTCATCTGAAATATACAAGAATTTTATTTTTATTGAGGTAAAGAATCTCTGATTATGAGTTTTAGCTTTATCAATTAGATATTTCTTAAGGTTTTAGCCTTGCAAAGTTTAATATGGTTCCATCTTTCACTCATTTATTAAAAATTATTATTGAGTAGTTCATAAACAGTTTAAGTAACTAAATATTCTACATTGAAACATATTGATACCAGGCGACCATTTGGTACCTACATAATATTTGACAAAACACATTTTTCACTTGTTGAGTTGTGTCAGCTTAATGTTGTATCTACAATACCAATTTATGTAGAAATTATGTATACCTTATACATTAGTAATACAAATCTACCATAAGAAATATTATTAGGAAGGAAGGGATGTGAAAATGTTACTTAGATTTCTTATTATTTAATGGTTTCATAATATTCAATGAATATCATTGTATTTTGTGTATTACTGTTACAAAAATGTATGTAAAGCACATATCATTATCACATGCAAAAGAATTTATTCAAGAATATTCAATTTCTGTGAGCTCTGAGAAGTTATTTTTGAGAAGTAATTGATGAATTGATAAGTGAATGATAGTATGTGAACAAGATTTCTTTGGCCATCATAAAATAATAAAATGAATGAAATTGATGATGGAATTGCAGAATGTGGTTATGCAGTGTGTTTAGTTGCAAGAAACAAAGATATTTTAACACTGAGTATTACCGTAATTGTTATTTTTAGCATTTCACAAACTTTCTTGTGCTGAACATGTATTTTTCAAAACAGTTTATACATCTATAAGAATTAGCTTCTATCCATTGTAAAAGTGAAATGAGCTTGAAATGAAATTGTTTGGAATTGTCAATTTCTTCCAATACCTTTTTTTTAAATTTTATTTATTTTTCCAATCAATGACTAATTAGAGGAATTCTATTTTAATTGCATTAGCATATTGCTTGTTTTAATCATAGTTTGCTATAATTTCTTACAGTATATTTTGAAAATGTATTAAAAGGAAAAATTTAATTTGGCTACATGGTTTTAAAAAGTGAACTGAAATTGAACATCAGAATCTACAAAACAAGTCAAGAAACTGAAGAGCTGGAGACAAAGAGAGAGAGAGAGAGAAACAAGAATGTAAACCACCATATCTCCTTGTGTTATTAAATGTGTAATTAAAACTTAATAACATAACTTATAAATATGATACTTGAAGTGATTTCAAGGAACTTTCTCAAAAAATGTATTTAAATAATATCATTTACAATTCATGTTCATGTTCTGTCTCCAATAGTGTACCTTAGAGTAGTGGTTCTCACACTTCCTAGAAAAAGGGACTTGTTCATTCAAAAAGGATTTTCTCAACTCAGCACAGTGTGAATTGATAGGAATATGCTGGGGATCATCCTCCCTAGAGACTTTGATATCCCCTGCTGGAAAAGTATTAATTTGTCCTTGCCAGGGATGAAATTTCTCCTTTTCTAGGTGCCTCATGTATGGTTTTCATATTTTGAAATGTTCAAATCAAGGGAATGTTCAAATGTGGTAACCTTCCCAAGAGCATTCTTAGATTGTATTCAGACTGTGCTGCAAAAGCAAAACTGATCATTGTTTCACTCTTCAATTCATCAATTTTCTCTTCACTCCTCTGGAGTTTTGATCACCCTTCTGAAGAAAGTTGCTAATTCGCTAATAACTTAATTTATTTGTATTAACAGTACAATCAGAAACCGTAATGAATACATTTTTTGTCATGAGCAGTGTTCTGTTTCTCAACAGAAAAATATTTTTGTGTTTTTAGGAGAACTTATTTTAGAAATAGTTTTATATTTAATGTCTTTGTAGGTGAATGGAAAACATTCTATGAATCCTGTGGATTGTGTTTGTAGGTCCTTGAGAGTTAGCAAATCCCCATTGAGAACCACTACCTCAGGAATGATTCAAATAAAAATTAAGTTCAATAGAAATTTGCTATAATTCACTCTCAGCTTTTTATCTCTGACATAAGGATCTGTAAAATTAGAAAAATGGGATATTTAATTATAATTGGACAGAAAAACATGTCATTCAAATTGTCTGTTTGGGAACAAACGAGTCTTATTTTGATTTCATCTATATTCATTTTCATCTTCCTTTCAAATTATTTATTTCCCATACTTCTTTTTTCACATTCCTTTTCCTTTTTTCTCTGTAATTTATGTTGTAGAACATTTTTCTCTTGATTTTTCATTTATCAAATATAATAAAATATTATTAAAGGTCAGTCTTTCTGAAGAGTACACCTCATTAACAAAGAAGCATTTCTTTTCAATTTATCCACTTATTCTAAATCATAGTAATGAAGTGTGTCAAAATTATTGCTATGATTTAGCTCTTAAAAATCTTTTAAAATATCCATATGATTGAAATCAATCAAAGGCATCTCTGCCTACCAATTGCCTTCACAGTGATACTTCCCCATTGATATTCTCTATTGTAGTTTAATTGTTTCTTCACTAAAGATTTTCAAAAATTCAAATACAAACAAAAAGGAATATTTCATTTCATTGTTTCATATTTTTAATATAATTTAACATCATAAAATATTTATAAAGCACATGGTAATTTAGCCGTTGCTTTTGGAGTACCTACTTTTAATTTGTTAAATGTTATGTTATCTTTTCTCTCTTTAGTTATTTTTCTAATTGGAGAGTAAAAATGTGTTTAGATGTTGGATATAAATTATCCCAACTATTTAGCTTTTATGGACTAAGAGTTAATTGTACATTACAAATTCTTTGTTAATAATTATTACCTCAAAGTAATTATTTGAATAAAGATTCAATATCTTTTTATTACTGTATTTCTTGTTTCTTCTGATAATGCAGTTTCTGTTGCTAGAATATTTGCATTTTATATATTACTTTCATAGAACATTTTTGCTCAGATTTCTTTGAAAGTGCTCATCGGATATTCTGGTATCTGGCAAAAGATTTCATAACTAATTGAGAGTTCCTGTCTATAGATTCTATATCTATTATTCCTCAGATATACATGTAAATGAGGTTTTTTGTGATGTTGAAGTATTGTTTTAATTTAATTCATGTTAAATAGCCAAACTATATCTAAAGATATTTGTAGATTTATAGGAGAATATACCATATGTCCAGAGTTATGTTAATTTTTGATTTTCCAATCGTGTGCTAAATATATACACAATTTTGGTGGTATTTGTTACTATTAGGTATCACTGTTTCATAAAAACATTGGAGTGTCTCATAATCTCAACAGATGATAAGAAGGGAAAAAGAAGAAAGAAAGAAGAGTGGAATGGAAGTAAAACTGAGTCTGTGAGTCAGTGAAGGAATGAATGAATCAACAGCAATGGTGTAATTGTAATGTATATGAAAATGTATGAATGTAAATCTGTGAATGTGGTTTCCTGAATGTTTTCTTATGAATTATCTTTTAAGAAAAATATGAATAATTGCTTTGGAATATGTGTGTAGGTGTGCATACATACATGCATGCGTGTTTGCATGCTTGTTTGCATGCATACTGGTATGCATTTGTGTTTCATATTCATGAAATAATATGCCATTTATTTATTGATTTATTTGAATTAATTTTTTTCAGTGAACTTTTATCAATTTCTTTTCTGTCACTGTTATGTCTGTTGGTAATTGTATAATTATTACGATCATGGTGGTTTAATTCATGAATTTATGCAATGAAATGCTTTCAGGAAATATTAACGTTGTATTTATAAAACATATTTGACATTTGCTGTTTATGTAGGCTTTAGCTTATCTTTCTATACAGGAGTGTTACATTGTCATCATTATTGTCACATTTAATCTGATATTTACATCACACTTTGTGAGAATGGATTTGACAGTGACATTATTTTTTTGGCTCTTGATCATAGCACTTTCTTTATAAATTTTATTTGTCAGTGAAATTTAGATGCTTGTCCAGGTAATTAATTATGTATTTATTGAATAACTGTTGTTACCCTTCCATTTCTTCTCTTGTAGAGGTACACTGTTCATTGTTCTTTTCCCACCTTTTCTTTCCTCCACTCTTCACTCGTTTCATCCTTAAGACTGATTTTAAAAATTGAATTTCTACACATGAAAATTCACATACAAAATTGCTGTCAAAGTTCTTACTATTGAAATTGTAATGCAATAAAAACGTCACAGAAGCTCCCACATTGCATTGACTCCTGATTCGGTTAATATTTACATTTTTAAGAGTGCATAGTAGATTAATTAAGGGATTTCAATTCAATTTTCATTAGCATTTGTAGAAAATTGACATACTTTATTACTTATGTATACTTACGTTTATCAAAAATTTTGAATTCATTCAGCTGAATGTTGCTGTAATTTTCAGAAACAAATTGTCAGCAGTTAGTTGTTATAAATTAATATTAGGTAATGTGTTACTCTGTTGCCAGAAACTGATATTCAGTTTCAGCTCAGCACACGTGTATCTATTGAAAATGTTGCTTGTATAAAAAATATGAATTTGTTTTAAATTTATGCTGATGAATCTTTGTAAATTTAAAACATGGAAAAGCATAAGAAAGTCAATGTTTTAAATTAATAATGTATTTCTTCTTTAGCTTGAAACAATAAAGAATTTAAAATTTGAATGTTTTATCAAACACTTTTTCAGATAAATAAAATTATATTGCGGGTTCCAGTTTCTAAACTTCAAGGAAGAAAAGAAATCTGTTCATTCTGAACAGCTTAAAATAAATTAATTGTTCAGTTTCTTGGAATTATATAATACTTCTTGAAAGAAGTTAATATTAACGCAGGGAGTTATTGTGACATTTTGTTGGTGACTACATGTGTATACAGATGATCGCGAGTTATCCCCCTCCCGCTCCTGCCCAATCTGCTGGTCCTCTGAGCAATGCCATCTCACGTATCAGCACTGAATACCGCCTGCAGTTTGCGTGGCCTCGAGGAGGTCGAGGACACAATGTGAGGACTGACGAAGGGAAAGGCAGTGGAGCTAGTGGGCCTCCTCGCAAGTCTCTGTCCATGGGAGCCATCCGACCTGTGGCAAATGTTGGCCCTGTTCCCGTCCATAAAAAGAGAAGTAATGAGTTTGATCACGGAGATGAAGGTAAATGAAAAAGATATAATCCTTATTATCTATAAATAATTTGGTTGTTTTTGAAGATATCAATGGGTTTGTGTATTATGAGAATCTCTATGAATGCATATATTAGAATTATTGCATGTGTTTTTGACATTTTAAATTTGAATTATTGAAAGTTATATTAACACATTTGCACTGTTAAACCATGGCTTTTAAAAGAAAGTAAGAATTAATTTTGTATTTTTATGGAAGTTCACTATTACTAAATAGTAATATTTCCAAAACTTCATTTTGTTCTATTTCTTTGTATCATTTTAGTATCTGTGGTCTTAAGTTTCTTTTAACTTTATTTTATTCTTGTAAAATTAATGCATAACAATTTTTAATTGCAATCTTTCCTAACAATTTTTTGAATAGTTGCTTTGTTCTGTAAATCTAGCTTTAAAGAATTTAAATTATTACTTTCTAGTGTCTGCCAGAATGTTTTGTATAAAATAATTTTGAAAAAATATTTTATGTGTACTAACTTTTGAAATTTTATATTTACAAATAATAGCAACTTTGGGAAAATGAAGTAATATAATTCAGTATTATTTAGCTATTCTTTTTACATAAATATAATAAATATTTTTGATTTGCATATATCCTTATCTGATACTTCATTTTTATTAATATCTTTTATAAACATTCTAACTAGTTAAAAGTCATAAAAAGAATGATAATCTTGTTGAATTTAGAGAGTGGCTGTAAGAATGTAACTCTCTAATCTAGAAAGAAAAAATTTCTGCCTTCTTCCAAGAGAACACAAACGTGAAAATGGCATTTCTGCATCCAGCAAACCTTATTCCTGCCTTAGAAAGCTGATGCATAAATATCTATTGAAAATAAATAACTTTACCTACTGCATTCAATTGCTAATTATTGTATTATAATTATTAACATGTACAATAAATGTAAATTATCTTCATATAGGCCCTTTAAAATAAATTGATTTAATTAATTGTTCAGAAACTGTGAAAATACAATTTAATTCCAATTAATTTTATAAAAAAATCAATTATTGCAAGTTGGTGCACTTTTCTATCTGATGTACATGTTGAATTTGTAGTTGGGCTTAAAAATATTATGTAAAAATGATTATACTTTATTACATAGATGCAAATGAGATCTATGTTTTTATTACTTAGGTGCTGAAAAAGTTATCAGATTAGAATTTTAAGATGTAACTTTAATTGATGTCTTTTATTTAATGAACACTTGTTACTGTTGACAAATGTTAAAAGAAGTTAATTGAACAGCTTTGAGAAGATTAGTTTCCCTATTTGAAATTTAATTATATTAGTTAAATTCTATTATTATGTATATTATTTCATTTTTACTTTCAGATGTTGAAATTATACTTCAACAAAGTGGTGAAGAGAGGAAAATTAATTAATTTATCTCATTACTTTGTTTTTCTACTTACAATTGATGATTATTTTTTTTAGAATTTCTTGATATTTTTTTCACAAACTATACCAGTAAAGAAAACTAGACATACATGATCTGATTGGAGAGTTTATTTCCATTTCCTACATCTTTTCAAGTTTATCATACTGTTACCTTGTAGGCTAAGATAATGTTCTTAAGTACTTCAGATATTCCCTATTACATTCCACAATACAACTTGCTATATATTTTTTTTAAATTTGTATTTTATAATGGCAACAGCAATCTAATGGTAGTTAATATTAATTTAAAGAGAATCAAAAAACAATTTTTTTCAATTTTCAACACAATTTTTACTATCTCACTCTTTCTTTGAAAGAAAAGAAAATATTGTAATCATGCGCCAGGAAACTACGAATTTCTGACAGACAAATTCATTGCTGGGCTCTTGTAATGAAAAAGTGGATAAATCATGTTCCTAAATGTAGTAAATTACTTTTTCTAACACATGTACCACTACATTTGACCCGTCTTTCCAAAGCGATTAGGGGGAGGGTGGTCATAATCTGGAGCGCCCATAAAACACAAGAGGTTCTGGGGAAATAGATCCCTGGGGGCCCCTTGTTTCAAAGAAAAGTTCCCATGGAACAAAAATAACTTATAGAGGTTAATTTGAATACATTTGTAAAGGTAAATACATTTTTTTTTTCAAAAAAATCAAAGCTCCAATTAAGTCAGGGCCTGGGCATATTACCTGGCTGCCCCCCCCCCCCCCCCCCCCCAACACACACACTTCTGGGGCCACTGGTTGCAATATTGTATGGTGTTCTGGTTTTTAAATGTCCAAAACCATTCTCATTTGTCTGTTTTTCTTCTTTTTTCTTTTTTCTTCAGTAAGTCTCTGGGGCTCCCTTAAGTTAATATTGAAATTGCTGTAGAAATCTTTGGTTTGATGGCAACACAAAAATTACTTCAATCCAATGAAAATGAAGTGAAATAAGTATTTTAAAATTCGTTTGGTATTTGGTTACCGTTCATTTTGCTTATTGCTTGTTGTGCAAGAAACTGCGCACTGCTACCTCCCAAGGAAAAAGACATGCACTACACTAATGGAACCAATGACCTCGGTAGTTGATGTGCCCAGAATCACTAACAACCAACCAACCAACCAAGAGACTGCACCACTCCACACAAAATGTTCAAAATAGACCTAGTGTCAACTGAGCAGTCACTACAACTTCAGCATTCCAAACATAGAAAAGATGTTATATTGTGGAACATGTCAAGCACTGTATCCAAATAATCATTATGAGTCAAGTCACTGGTCACTCACTGGGTAAAAAAAAAGGCTGTCACATGATTGGAAATTGCAACCCAAATGACAGTGTGCTGCAGCTGGGGCACTCTCGTTACCTTGCAATAATGAGTAGCTAAGCAGTGCTGGGAACCCTCCCAACGCATCAGAATCCTTTGCAATGGCTCTGTCAGTCTTGTAAAAACTAGATATTACAACTTTAAAGATCTAATTTTGAAGAATAAATTTCATTGCAAAAAAAATTCTAGATTTAATAATGTAGTTGTAGGACAGATACCAAAAGATGTAGAACTTTTGCAATTTTTAAAAATTCAAAGGTCTCAATGAAAATTAATTTGCTTAATTCAAGAAAAAAACTTTGCACTTATCAAAAAATAGATTCTGTTTTGAAAAAAAAAATGAAAATGTCATAAGGTATGCATTTAAAGTAGAATTAAAAATTAAAATATCTGCTTCAAATTTTCCGGGCCCAGAGTTCAGCCACATTGATTAAGGAATGTTAGTTAGGGGGCAAATTGTGTGCATGGTTTATGTGCAAGTTTTGTTCATAGTCTGACATGTTTTGAAAAAGAACTCTTTTAGTATCAGGTAAAATGTTAATATCCTTAAAAATAGTCACCTTTTTTTTTTCTCCTCCCCTCCCCCCGAGCTTTGCACAACTTTCTCTGTACTATGTACTCTGTATGAGAGAAAGTATGAGAAACACAATAAAAAGGAAAATACATTAGAATGTGTGAACAAGACTAAAATATCAGGAGTCAATAATCAATAAAGTGTTGTAAAATGCAAATTGTGGAAATTGCACTTTTAATTTTTATTATGCCATTCTCAACGAGTTTTCTTGGCCAATTTCTTACTAAACATTACTGAGGGAAATGTAATGTGTAGAAACAGTTCACCAAACAGTATAGGGATGATTATGTAGAGCTTTGATCTACTTATTCTCACTTTGATTAAGTGGAGCAGACTGATTTTCCAATTGTTTGTAGAGGTGAAAGTGAAGATCAGATTTTACTCTGTACATTACTCTTTATTTTACTCTTAGCAATGATTTTATTTTCAAAAGTAATTTCTTTCTTTTCTAAAGTTTTTTTTAAAAAGATAATGTGTTTCTTATAGAACATTTTACAGACCTCATGTTTCTTGCAATATTCAGATACAGCATAAGTAATTTAGAGCTGTACAGAAATATAGAAGATTCTATAGTCTTCCACATACTTTAAAAATTTTGTTTATTTTAGGTGCATCAGAACTAGAACCTCTTGTTGGTGTTGATACATCTTTAGAAGCAGAAGAACTAACTGGGGAAGATAAAATTCAAGATGAAACTCTTAATAAAGAAGATAAACACAGACGAAGGTAAGATTTGTAATTTATTTTTATTTTATTCATAAAATATGTCTATACAGGAGACATATGTCGTGTTTATTACTAACAATTATTTTCACAGCAATCAATAATTTATAAATCGTATGACAACCAAAAAAAATAAGATATGAACATCATAAATAGGTGTAAATTATATTATTTGAACATGTGAGTCGTGAGTATCTCTAGCATGTAACTTTTCAGGAGGACATCAAAGATAGTGATTTAAATGCAAATACCTGTGTGAAATTTGACCTAACCTAATTTCTGTTGTTCATTTCTTATTAGAATGGATGTAAGGTATTATGTCTGCCTTCGTCTTGTATTTGAAAATTAGTTAGTTTGGAGGGTGAGAGATCCTGCAATATATTTTCCAAGAGCCCATTCATCTTAATGCGCTCATTGAGTTTGGATATTGAGGAACAGTGTGAACTGTGCAGTATTAGACAAAACAGCTCGTCATCCTAACTCACTGTGTACTTTGCATTGAACTTTCCACCATCCTTGTGGTGATATTGATATTCGTCTGGTAAATAATGCTCCATTTTCATGGAAGGCTTCACAATTTAGATTTCTGGAGGGTGGGGGAAAACTCCAGTTGGGATAGCTTGGAAAAAGAAGTTAAGGACAGCATTGGAAAACTTGACATTGTACATAAAGTCGAAAACAATTAAAATGTCAAAACTTGAAATGAAGATATAACTTACAGATATACAAACTGAAATTAAACTACAGACAATAAATTTAGACAGTTCAAGGTCATTTTTTATGTCTTCCAACTACTCGCATATCCCGATTCCTTTCTCCTTTCCTAGGCAATACAACTATTGGTCAACATTTGCGTCTCTATATTGAGAAGGTAATAGGTAGTCATGGCCATGGAGTAGAGTCTGCAGAAAGGGAAAGAAGCTTGCCTAAATAGTCTTTACTACAGCATTTCCCACTTAAAAGAGTTACCACTTAAAAGAGAAAAATTTGTGATCCTCAGCGTCTTATAACAGTGTTCTATTGAATATTGTCACTGTTAAGAATGGATGTGCCTTATCCTACCTACCTCTCAATAATGATTGAGATCATAAATAAATAATTCTAGTGACTTGCAAAAGCAAAAGTGCAGCTGAACAAAACCACACAAAATGGTTTTCCAAGTAGCATACTCACAGTTCAAGAACATCTAATAAAATCTCGCCAGTAACACTGCAATAAATGAAATACTTTAACAAAAACAGTCATTACAAGTACTCTGATTTCATTATATAGTATATACACAGTACAACAGATCTTTACATACCAAGAATATCAAAAAAAGTTGCTGTTCTATTACGCATCACATGAATAGCATATATTTATTGGTGGGCCTTCTTGGAGCCTTGTTGTTGCTGCTTATGACATCAGCTGTGTCATAAGCAGCAATACAATGATATGAGAATTTAGTTAGTAAGCACAGTATATGCTTGGACAGAATAACACAATAAGATATCTGCATTTTTCAGTCAAAATCAAAACTATTTAATTGTTTTGGGAGTTTTCCCAAGTTGCTGGATATCTAATGAAACCATAGTGAACTGTGACATGGTTGGATGCTCCATAGTTTTCTTTCAATTTCTCCATGGATTATAAATTAGTAATATAGGTAATAATGTTAAATAATTTAATTTCTTAACTGCCGAAGTGAAAAATTTATCATTCTTATTGAGGTGGGGGTCGTTGTGGATTTAAGAATTTATGACTTATTAAATCATTGCAAAAGTGAATTTAATGTAATATAATAAACTTAATGCATTCTCTTACGTACAAATCATTCAAACACTGCACCCCCCCAAAAAAAGTTTTTTTTTTAAATCATAGAAACTTACTTTATTGTTCATGAGGAACAATTCTATATCCTTTTAGATTTAATGGATATATAAGTTGCTTATAAAGCATTACTTAATATCTTACTGAACAAAAAAATATTAATGTAAATCCAATCGTTTGAAAAACAAGAGAAAATGGAACTCCTTCTCAGCCAGGTAGTGTCCATTTGGGAAATAGTTGTTAAAAAAATCGATATTTACAATTCTCACAACATCAAAAATGTATCTGAAGTATATATTTAACCTTAGAAGATGCAGAGAAGTCAAAACTCATCAGGTCCAAAAGAATCCCACCTTAGCTCTTAAGGATTAAATATCATATGACTCTGTATGATAAATAATAGGAATATAATTGAAAAAAGATTAAAGAGTTAAATTCTCATTTCAATTTAACTTTTTGTTATGACAGAAAGGAGTTTAAAACAGAATACAAGAAGAAGTTTAGACCATTTTCACAGTATGATTACGTAGAAGGAAAATTTCAGAAGAAGAAACCAGAGCCAGAAAGTGAACCTATATCTTTGCCTTTCCCAGAACTTCCTCGAGGAGGTTCTTGGTATAGAGAAGTCATTGAATTACGCAAGAAGGCTGGTGAATATAAGGTATTAAATTGATTCTTTGTTGAATGTTTCAGATCAAGTAGCAACACAAAATTAACTTATTTTTAGTAGAATGTGTGACATTTTTATCACAGTAAATCTTGATATTAATTCTAATACTTTGCCAATATTGATTTCTTTAGCATCGAGGATGGGGTACAGAACTTGTACCTCAGCATATTGCAGAGCTATATTCAAAACAAATGATGCTCTGGGAACAAGTTTCACGGCGAAGTTCTCTTTCAGCTCTTTCTCTGGCTTCCACAACTCCCAGGTAATCCATTCGACTTTGATCTTATTTATACTTTAATTTTTGTATTTAAAAAATATTTGTGCAATGTTATAAACTGCAATTGAATAAATTCATTTATACAATATTTCTGTGACAAAAAATTGCCAAGTTATTGGGTTGTATGCTTTTCTTAAACAGATGTAAAACAGGGTGACATCAACCACTTCTTACAGTTATCATTTGAAATTTTTTATGGTGAAATATTTTTATTCTTTCTCAATATATTGGTATCTTTGGAATCTAGGGGCGTAATTCAATAATTCTCTGTGGTATTGTTGGTAATTAGGGATGTAATTCAAAAATGCTCTGTAATGTGTGGCAGAAAACTAAATTTTTAGATAGAAATCTATAGTTTGGTGTAATTGTGTACTTTGTGGTGACTTCAGACAACCATAAATTTATTTAACTGTAAGATTCTATATAAAAGGGAAGATTACAGATTATTCCCTTTTATAAGAAACCATCAAACAATAACTCCATAAATATAATATTGCTGGATAGGGAATTACCTCCCTAGGGTGTATTAAACAGATTTATGACAAAAACAAAGAAGTTTGCCGATTATGACATATTTGGATTATCAGGTGCACATGTAACCTGCAATACATTATGCTGCAAAACACTTTACCTTAGAGCTTAACGTGGAAACGAGAGATCCTAGAGTCTTAACCCCAGTTTTTGTGTCAAGTTGTGTTTCCTTTACTGTAATCTACAAAATAAGACATTTTGGGGCTTCTGTTCCATTTTGTTATGGTTCTATCACTTTGTAGCACAGATTGCCAGAAACACTGAAAGTTTGGTTGAAGGTATTTTCACTTTAGAAACAATAGTATAAATATAGTTCTAGTTTTTGGAGATGGCAATTTTTTGTAAAAAATCTTTGAGTCCCTTCTATTACATTTGTTGGAGTTTTTGCTCTTCTGGGGTAGTTTGGGTATCAGAAATCATACATTTTTGGAATGGTTATAATCTTCTCTGAACTATAGAGATAAAAGTATTTGCAGAACAACAAATTCATTCGCATTGTTTTGTGCCACATTAAAAAAAAAAACAAGAGAAAATTGGTTCAAAAACTCATTGACATACAAATCCTTGAGAGCATAGACTTCTGCTGCCAGAGCCAGTAAATACTTGGCTGTCTGGGACATACCTTGTCCTAGGCATAGGTACCAACAATTGCATTTTGCTCTGAGGAAGGTTACAGAATGATGGCTGAAACGTTGGCACCTGTGCCTAGGACATGGTGTTTCCTGATCAGCCAAGTATTTAATACAGATTCTTGTCAGTTTAATAAACTAATGCAACTTGCAGGTAATTTTTTCTAATAATGAAGAGAGTTCATTGTGTCTGAAATCATCACGTGTATCTGCTGTGTGTGCCTTTGTATGGCACTTCATTTCTCTTTTGCTGCAGCATCTTGCAGATATAGTAAAACCTGTATATGCTGTAATCTTGGTGGCTGTAATTTTTTTTATTCATAAATTGGGCTTTATACTAAATGGGAGTCAGGCAACTTCAATAGCAAAAAGCACAAGTTTTGAATATACCATTTATTTTTTTATTACTAACCTTATAAACAATATTTACAACAGTTAATTTTTTTTAATATTCAAGAACAGTAATTTGTTTTCTTGTTCAACAATTTTATGTTCAACCACTACTGCACAGCACCTTGAAGGGAAAGCAAACAGGAGAAAAAATACACTGCTTCTGGTGGCAACATGATATGCTTTTGCCTTTCTCTGTTATGAGGTTCTTGTGTATAATTTTGTCAAAAAGTATGAAGATGGGTCCAAAAACATGAGAGTCCTTTTGAGTCCCAGACTGGCTTTCCTTAAATGGGAGAGGGAAATGCATTGTCCTTTTGGAACTACAAATATTTAACCTTATGGGGATTATCATAAATTAGGGTATCACTAAATTAGGGTTTTAATGTATCTGAAAACATTCAATGTGTACCATATTTTTAACTTTTGTGCTTTCATTCTTATTCAAACTCCAAAAACTGGTTTATTGATGTTAATTAAATATATCCAGATTGTATTTTGTTGCCCCTGCTTTCATGCATGGAAAGCCATTGCAATTGATAATTTATTTTGTTTTCTAAGTAGCTGGAATTATTTTAATAGTTGGATGTAATCATATCCTAAGATAATTATTTTTAATAACAATGTAATTAACAGTAACAGTAATTAGCCATCAACTATCAAGTACCAGTTTTCTTCAGCAGTCACCAATAAATTACGTAATGCTAAAGGGAGCAAGTCCTGAAGGAACTAAACTTGAGGCAATGTTATGCTGCATTAATACGGGTAGTGGGGAGATGTTGGTGTAGTGATTTGTAGCACCCACCCCCCTCATATTTACAAAAATAATATCTCTTAATCAGTTTTATACTAAGGAATTAAAACTTAAATTTATTTTAAAATATATAAATAAATAAATTAAAAAGTTGTTGTATATTGTACATTTTTATGTACTATATATATGATACTATACAATATTATTGATTAAATAATTACATAATTTGACTATAAATAAATTTTTAAATCAAATTTGCCAAATGAAGGCAGATAAATGAAAACTTAAGGCTTTTTGATTGGGGCCATGGCCCCCATGCACCCCCCAGATCCGCCAGTGCCCACTCACAATGGCATCTTCTCAGTTTGTTGGCAGATATTTTCTTGCCTATACATTCTTCGATTCATCAAAAATTCTCCCCACTCTATTGTTATGTGCATCCCCAACTAATTTTGAAGGTTGGTGATGTTTAGATTTTATTTGGTGGACATAATTGAAGGAGTTTAAATGCTTTTTTTATTCACATGTAGTTGCACACAAATAGTATTTAAAAAAGAGGCTATTTACCTCTAATGCTGTGTGTTATTTTGTAGTGCATTGTATGCGACACTTACCACCGCACTTTTGGCAACAAAGAATTTGTTGTGTGGAGTGGATGATAACTAGGGATCAGATCTTTATTTAAATAAATATTTTCATATTTAGGAGTGATTCTTAAATTATGATAATCAAATTTGGAGTATTTTGGATACTCTCTCCCCCCTGTAACACACATGTGAGCTTGACCCTGCCGCAATTAAGTGAATCTTGCATAACTCTGTGCCTATTTATTCATAAAAGCACATTGTTGTAAACAGTGTGATGTAAGCTAATAACTTTATTTTTGATAATAATTGAATTTAGATTCATTTAACATTGAGTAAATGAAGAAAGGGGAAGAGATAGGAAATTCATTGTAATACCATTCCCAGTTTTAGCATGAAAGACACAATACCTCGAAAACTGACTGTGACTCCCAAGGAGTACCCCAAAATTTGCATGGCCAAGTGGTATATAGATGTGGTTTACTATGGAATTCTGAGGTCATAATTAGGGGCCTGATTTCCATGCAAAACCATATTTTCTCCTACAGTCAGAAAGTATATGTGGTGTATAAGTGGTATATGTGTGGAACATTGAATTTCTAATTATTTAAACATGAATTTACAATTTAAATCTTGCATATTTTGCCTATTTTCTTATAAGCATCATATTTTCTCAAAATGCTCATTATTCTCTGTATTTTGCTTGAAATTATTTATATTGACTCATATTTATTTAGTATATTTATTTTAATAAATTTAATTTTCAGTTATGCAATTTGAGTTTCAACATATGTGGTTCATTGCAGCTAATATAAATTTTCTGACTCTGGTATTAATTTTACATAATATTTAACAGGACAATCAAGATATTTTTGAATGTTATGTGCTGTCAAGTCCATCTTCAGAATCATTGAAGCTGATAAGAGGTTGTTCATAAAGAGCAGGTTGGGGAGGGGGCGGTTGAGGTAGCATTATGCTGCGTTACATAGAGATAGAGAGGTATTGGTTTAGTGTTATGTAACATTAATTTTGTTGTTGTTGAACATTTGCTGAAATAATTCCTTTTCTTGAGTCTTGTTCTAAAACAATAAAATATTAACTAATTAATTTGTTTTAAAAACATACATAAACTAAATTTATTAGATGTAAATTGTTAAAATAAATGGAAATATTTTTCCAACAATTTTTTATTAAATCTAAGATTAAAAAGAAAATATTCTAAAATCTATTTAAATCGGTGCAGAAGACTCTCACTCGTGTGTCATGCCAGACAGCGTGTGCATGACTTGTGATCAAATATTTTCTCGCCTATGCACCCTTCCTTCACTCACAACTTACCCCAGTCTTCTTGATAGGTGCAGTCAGCATTGCCAGCTAATTTCTACTTTCATTATCATTAATTTTAGTATACAACACAAGTAAAAACACGTGTGGCTTGAACTCACGCAAGTAACAGGAGTTTCCCCTACAAATCTGACCAAAACTAATAAAGGAATTCATGGTATGAAAATGGCTGCTAAGAGGTTCTCAGAATTCTGTTCAAACATTGTTATTTTGCTAAATGGTCTATTGCTAAAAAAAAAGTGTAGTGACCATTCTATTGTTGAAACTAATCCTATTCTTCAAAATTTTGTTGAGTGCTGTAGAAAGGGTAAAGTCTTAGAGGAATGTATTGGGCACATAAATGATGAAAAATAGTGTTATGAAGGGTTAATATACTTTTTATTAAATATATTAATATACATTAGTTAACAAGTTTCCGTAAACATTTTCTTAGCTTTTACTACATAAATGTAGACATATCTCATAGATTATTAGTACATACAAATCCAGTCCCTAGTCATAATGATCCCCTTTCACTTACAAATATGGTTTAAGTCCAATTTGCATTCAAAACTCTAAAATTTTGAAAATTTCATAATCCAATCTATTTCTCAGTATTAGATCTTTAAATCATTTCATGAACCCTTTTTCAAACTATTAGTATTTCAAGTAATTTGGCATTAATTGGGACAATATACTTTGGGTCAAAATACTTATCATAAAAATATAAGATTTTCTCAAAACAGCTTTAATTTTATTTCTTTAAACATTTTGTATGGATTAAACACAATGCATTAAACCATATAAGTGCCATTTTTGTTAGAACTTTTGAATTTTAGTAAAGAAAATATATGTAATTCCTTTTAATTTCCCTTGCGTGGTTGTTGTTGTTTTGTTTTATTTAATTTGTTGCGTCTACCATTTTGACGCAACGCGTCTCCAACCCCCTTAAGGGGCGTTGAGCGCTTTGCGCTGGGGAGTAATCCATTATATTGCATGCTTGTGGAGTAATCCTCTATTAACTTTCTGTCATATCGCATCACGTCACAGTCCGTTGTCAAAGAGGACCGCCAGGTAGCATTTCCACGTACACGCCTCCTGCTACGTACTCCTGCATCACTACCCAGTGGCCAGAATTGGGAAGGAACAAGGATAGGAGCTGGGTTTAGGACACTTCACAAGGGTTGGACTAGCCCTTGTGAAGCAGCCAAACTCGTTTTGTTGGAACAAATTTCACATGAGATTCGACAGGAATTGAACCCGGACCTCAGTAGTGAAGGCTAGCGACTTCACTATGTGCCACAAGCGAGACTTTCATGAAGAGAGATTTTCAGTAGATATCTGAAATATTTATAAGATAAAAAAATGTAATATAATTATATTACATAACCATTACAAATAGTTCTCGAAGTGTGTTTTGTTGTAGCACCACTTGTTAAGTTTATCATGTTTATTTTATTCACATCAGTTCATTGGTTGATCTACGAATACTATTTCTTGTGGAAACAGTAATTGGTTAAAGAGCTTATTTAAATTACTCATGTAGTCCAATTTCTTTCCAAATATTTATGATATATAAAATTGTTTTGTGATTTCTCCAATTCTATGTTCTGAACATATTTTCTTCAGGAGAGTTCAATCTACTCCCTGTGCTGAAGCACAATTCAGGATCAGTAACAAAATACAATTTAGTTATTCTCTTGAAAGTCAATTTCTGGCCTGAAAAAGGATTTTAATTGAATAACAGAGGGTAGAACGGAATTAAAGCTAGGGAACAGAACTTTAAAAATCTGAATTTCAAAGTAAGAATATGTGAAAGCAAATATCTTCTCACAGCTATTCTGGATCTTCGAAATGCTCTCTACATGACAGTGTTCTAATATCTGTTTATTTATTTATTCTAAATCTTATTTCATAATTGAAAATTGCATAAATGAAAATAATTTCTCAGCAGTGATTATTTACCAAAACAATTTCAAACACATTGTTTTGAAAAAAATTCTTTTGAAGAACTTTCCAATCAAGAACATGTATTTTTAGACAATTATTTCTCAGATGCCTCTTGCTACAAAATATATGATTTCAAACATTCAATCTTATCTT
Organism: Teleogryllus occipitalis; assembly: GCA_011170035.1. Taxonomy (NCBI): domain Eukaryota; kingdom Metazoa; phylum Arthropoda; class Insecta; order Orthoptera; family Gryllidae; genus Teleogryllus; species Teleogryllus occipitalis. Next base: position 44,653 of record BLKR01010113.1, read on the forward strand.
TGCTAAAATATTAACTATGTTGGGGTCACAGAGTTAGGAATCAGAGTATTTGTGGAAATGTTCTGATTCGACTTAAAGGACATAATAGGACAAGGGGATTTTATGTTTGTTTCCTCTAGCCAACATCAAAAATATATTTTATTGCCCACAAAAATAGCATTTCTTTTACACCTGCCATCATTAGGCCATTTACTAAAATAATATTTTGCTCATTTGCTACACAGTAGCATATCTTATAAAAGCTTGTTTTTCATTTGAAGTTAAACTCATTTGAAATTTTTAGTTCATGTGTAAAATACAGTGAAGCAACATCGATACTTCTCTTTCTTGTAAATTTGAGAAGCATTTGTACCAGTAGAAAGTACTTGAAAAATCCTATTTTTTCATACTAATTATTCATTACTGCCAAATTTTGAGTTATGCCATTGTCACAGCAAATTAGCAATAACTTTTAAGAAGTAGACTCGGTTTCTCATGAAATTTCTATTCACAGTACATATGTTGATTCAAGAAAAGTTGCCAAACCATCAAATTTTTGAGGTGTCCAAGTAGAATAAAGTCATACATTTAATTTTCTTTATTAATTTTGTTTCTTTGTTTGGTGTAATTAATTTTCAAAGAATTGAAAATTGCATATGTCCCTCCTCAGATGCAATAATGAAATTTAAGAAGTATTCTGTATGTTAAAATTAAGATAGTCTTTGAAATTGATTTACCAGTTTATTCTAAACTATTCTTTTTGATGAAATTATTATTTTTTAATTTATGACAAAACAGAATACCTTTTATGCACCAGCTTTCCAGACACAACCTGCAAGTCAGTATTACTCCAAAACAAACAGCTTTAGCAACAAAGGAAATACCATCATTTTTGTGAATGTAAATGACATCTGTAGCTTTTCAAGATGGGTATCTAAGGTTAAAAAATTAATTGCTTGATTGTACATAGAAAAAGAATACAAATGTGGGAAACTGTCTCCTTTTTTGAAGTATTTCACATAAAGGCCTAAATTACCTCTAACCATGAATTTTATTTTGATCTCAGGTCGATTTCAAAAGAAGAAAAAGAGAAGGAAAACAACAAAAAAAGTTCCCCTATTAAACAGCATACTACGCGTCCCTCTTTGAAATCATTAGCACATGAAAAACATCTTAGCAGTGAAAGGCGAAAGGTAAGTAATGGTTTACAAATGTAACATGCATGATATTCATATGGTCATGAATTTCAAACAAAATTTGTATTAACCAATTAACCTTTCCAACAGATAAAGCAAGGATAATTCTAAAAACTATTTTTAAATATGAACATTTTATGTTAACTACTATTAGTTATTATTTTAAGTCATTATTGAAAATCAATGTATTATAAACCAGTGATGCAAACTTCAAATCAATGCATTAATTTTCTCTCAGATCACTAGTAAGTAATATTTGAATATTGATATTAGATTTTGTTCATCGACATTCTCAACTACTATATTTCTATCTTCATTTTCATCCATATTCTTCGCTAAATTAATTCAAAGAGAATTTTCATCACCGCTTGCAAATTGTGGATGTTTGAAATAAGTATGTTACATTCTCTTTGGGTGTATACATGGAAGTATGTCTGAATGTGCCAATGTGCCTTTGTAATAAAATATTGCATAAATATAGGAACATATTAACATATAGCTCTTAACTTTTACTACAAAATGTTTTTTCTTTTGTTTTTTTCAATTTGTTTTTGAGTCTCATATTTCCTTTTTATTGTTCATCTTGTCATCTCTGTTAAATTTTCTTTCTTTAATATGCAATAAATGGGTAGGGTAAGACACTTGTGTAGGCTGGTAGTAAAAACTCCTGTTCAACAAGTTGAAAACAAAAACACTGATAAAGACATTCTAACAACTGATAAGGATGAAAATGCTTGTAAAGCCTGTCTTTCAATGTCTTCTCTGCACAATGAAAACATTGGCATTTTTATTTGTTCGATCAGAAACATGGCTGAATAACAAACTATAATTTTAAAAAACTGGCAATGTTGCCCCCAGACGACAGTTTCTTGTTCATAGAACAACTTATTTTGATGACTTCTCTTCTAAAGATAGTGTGAAAAGTGTGCTTTGCCATGAGTAGGCCCCGCTTATAACTTTCAATTTGGACCTGCTTTCGTTGTTTTTATAATTTAAATATTAAATTTGACATAAATAATGGTGAGTGGGGCCTCTGACAAAATGCAGTTTGTCCTGCATTGAGATAGAAGTCCTCTAAGAGTTTGCTTATTTGGCAGATCATACTGTCGTATTCACTCATTGTAACTCACATGTGTGCCATTCTGCGCTCACCTTACAATATTTTCATAACATGCAATTTGCAGTGGCATACCCAAGGGGACTCTTGAAGCATCAGCCCCCCCCCCCCTCCAGAAGTAAAAGATATATTCCCAAATAGGGTCTGAAGTTAATACTAATTTTCTGTTGTAATGAAAGTCATTCAGTATCTCAATTGAATACATAATAAATAACTAAATCAACAAATAAAAAAAAAATTAAATTCGGCATAACTGAATTTTTTTTAAAAGAAAACACCAAGTCAGTTGGACACTATACAAATATCTCCCGAAAAATTCTGGTTGTGCCTCAGGCAATTTGAATTTCTTTATTTTACACAAGACTGATTAGAATCTAGTAAGCCCCTGAATATACAGTATGGTCCTCCTAAATTTGCCACAGTAAATATCATTGAAATGATAAATAATTTGAATATCAGGATGTAGTTTGCGTCAAGTATTTGTGAACTATGGTGGAAATAACGTTTTGTTTTTAGTTGGTAATATTTTTAATTTTGGAGATATTGACACAAATTTCATTCTTAAAATGGAGTATATATTTTTTCTACCACCATTATAAAGTACATGAAGTAACAATTATAATGATATAAGTGTTGTTAATATTCAGGAAGAAACTGTACAAAATAGGAGTTCCACATTTTCTCAGAAGCCATGTTTTCCTTACCTTTCTGCAATGGTTTTCCAGAAGACAAAAGAGAAGTTTGTTCTTCACTGGTACTCCACTCTGAGGTATAAATATGAAATTAAAACTTCATGTTTTCAATGTAACTATAGTTTCTTGTATTGCTTTCTTGCATTTATCTCATACTTACATGTTCATCTATTCCTATATTGACTTCAAGAATAACAAATGAATTCTTTGTTACCAATAGTCAGATAGCAAGAGAACAAAATTTGTGTTCTTATTCCATAATAAAATGCATTTATTGGCCAATAAATAAAGATAATCGGAAAGTAAACCAATTCACACTTTACTTGGACACACTTGTATGTATTATAATGTAAATTTAGTATTTAGATCATTCAATCTTTACTGTGTCACTTTCTTAGATTCACCTTTCTTTGATAAATCATTATTGATTTTCTACTCAAATATACTCAATACAGCATAAGAATTCACTGCACTTCCATCTTCAGTATCAACATCATTAAAATTAGAAATAGGTAACCTTGCTGTTCTACACCAAAATCTCCATTTATCTTGATGAATTTATAACACATTAAATTAATTTCAATTCATTTTTCCATTTCAAATAAACAATTGTACACTCCACTGAATATGAATGATGTGCCATTGACTGATGTTAAAGTAACTGAATTTTGGGGTTTTTGAAATTCAATCAAACCTCAAATGAAATATGTATATAAACAAATCAAACTTAAAATTAAGTTCATTATGCCATGCATTCAGTATTCTTCCAAATTTTGTCAGCCTTCATACTACGCGTTGTATATATTTTGCAAATATTCATGCCTTCCTGAGATATGGCATAATATCCTGGAGAAACATCCTATAGCTCCCATACTTTTAGATTATACAAAAGAATTAAGCAAATAATAAGCAAATTCCACCCATGTGATTTTTGTAAGTGTGTCTTTATTAAGCTATTCTACCATTGCCTTGTTTCTTGATTTGTGTGTGGTTTTTGTCAAAAGTGACTTACTCAAGGGTGGAAACATATTTCCAAAAAAAAACAAACAACATGCATCTAATTTTTGACGTAGTAATCATATTCATCTGGTGTCTGCACCAACATCAGACAACAAAAAATTCACATAAATAAATTGATGTTATTTTACAACATATTGGCAGATGACATTAAATAATTAAAATTGATACCAAAGTTTAAGTGCCAACTAAAATCATTTCTGCCTCACAACTGTTTCTATACAGTTACAGACAAAAATGAGCATCAAAAAGGAAAATAATATTGATTTGAATAATAATATTTAATATATTAGTTATGTTTGTACTGTATAATTCTAAAAGACTGTAACAAGTATTGTACCTTAGCTCCCAGATCAATGATCCCCCATTTCGAACAGGTTTTTCATCCAGTTTCCCTGATCCTTTGAGCAAATGCTCACTCTCAGCATTTGCTCAATGGATCAGAGAAACTGGACAAAAAACCTGATCGAGATGGGAGTAATTGACCCAGACGCTGCGATACAATACTTGTTACATATTGTTTAGAATTATACAGTCCAATGGTAAATAATTCATTAAATATCACTGTTAAAATTAATGTTTCTTTTCTTGTGAAGCTCAGTATAGTCTCTAATTATATAGAAACAGTTATGCATCAGAAACGATTTCAATTTGGATTTAAACTTTTCTATCGAATTTAATCGTTTAATGTCATCTGGCAGAGTGTTGTACAATAATGTCTATGTATTGTATGTGAATTTTTTGTAATGAGCTGTTGATACTGTCACCTGATGAATATGATTTCTACATCGAGTGTCGTATTTGCCGGCATATATGAGTTAGAGCAGAGATCCCAAGGTTCAAGAAACCATGAACAGATTGTACTTCTTCCCATAGTATGTCACACAGTTTTTAACTGTTTTTTTGATGTTAAATAAATAAAATCAATCAATCAATCAATCAATTTACAACAACTCGGCACAAAACGATCCTCAAACTGCTTCAAAGAAATTCGTGGAAGCCAACTTAAATGGTCTACTTCTGTAACAGGAAAGATGGTTTTGTATGATTTATAAGAAACCATTGACACACTGCCACTGCTAAATAGGGACCTTGGTCCTACATCAAACTGATTAGAGACACAAAATTAAGTTCACAGATACTGGTATAGTGGTGAAAATAGGTGCACATGCAACCCACATTTCATGCTACACTGGAGCACACTCTACCATCTTGCATAATTTGGAAACAATTGTTTTAGGCCCTTAAAACCAGATTTTTGTGTCACACATTCCTCAAGCTACATTTCTTAAGCGGTATTCTACAAAATGAGACCTTTTGCAACCATTAATTTTGATTTTTTAAATTTAGTTCTTTTGTGCACCTCCTCCCATAAGCATATTCCAAAACAAAGAGATGTAACTAGGTGAATTTGAATTCAAGGAATAGAGACAGACATTTCTCACTATAAAATTAAAGTGACCATTTGATTTTTTGTAGGTAACACCATGAGTGCATGGGAAATTATTAATAAATCCAGTTCATAATAGGTAGAAATATTTTAATATTAAATGTTTAAATTGCAAAGATTATAAGTTAATTTCATATCAGTTTTAATTAAATATACTCAATAATTCAATATCATTAAGAAATTTCAAAGTTTAGTCATGCTTACACCCCCTTAAAAATATTAATCTGACCCTGGATAAATCATTATGGATTTTTCTTGAGGATTTCCCATGTCCAAATGGTATTTAGTAAGATTATTTCATGGGTGATAATATAATTGAGGAGTTGGATGAAAATATTCCAGCTTAACTCTGAAAACAATTGGAAAAATATGAGTTTTCACAAGTGATTTTACCATATTTCTTTCATTGGTAGGTAATTTTACATGCATTTATTTTGTAAATTTCATTGGGAATGTGTTGTAACCACTAATTTAATGAAAGTAGCTCCCTAATCGCCTCCTATATTATTTCAGTAGTATACCTTTTGCGGCTCTCACATGCAACCAATCATTATAAATGAGGTCTCTACAGAAAGAGAATTTCACAGAGATGTGATGAATTGTACTTTGACTTCAAAAATATGAAGGATTAAAAAACAAAATCCATCTAAATATTCATGTCAAATGCAACCTACAACACTTGTCAGTTATATCATTAAATAACTCCTAAACAAGGTGTTCTAGGGTTGTAAAAACTAAACTCCTGAGGCCAAAGGCCTCAAAGAAATGTTTCTCATGCCATAATCTACAGGACAAGCTCTTCTTAAACATCCTATTACATTTTTGCTGCTTCAATGCTTCTCAATTCTATCCCGCCTGTTCAGAGCCTGTAGAATCTTCAACTGTATGTGAAATTAAATTAATTGCTTGATATTCTACATGATTGAATTATATAGGTGTACCTCTCTGCTTGGTAATAACATTAAATAAGAATAGTTTGTATTGACTACGGTGTATTGTATTGTTCTCAATTACAAGGAGACATGTAGAACAAGTGATGGAGGATAAGAATGTCTTGAAGAAAAAGATATATTTCAGGCTTAATATGAAAATGGAAAAATGCCGAAGAGAATGGGGATTGTTTCCATCAAAACTTTTGTTTTCCTCCTTCACCTGTATTGTGTAATTTATTTCAAATTCTAGTAAGTTATGTACATGAAAGTGTAACGACTTTAGGATATGAGGATTTTGGGGCTAGTAGTCCAAACAATAAAATAAAAGTGATAGAAAAACAATAAAATTGTACAGGTGCCTCTGATTAGACAAGATTGATTGAATTATTACATTTCATCAGTGGATATTTCATGAATCTTAGGTAATATTACAAGAGATTATTTTTCTTCTCTTCCTTCTTTGTTTTCTTCTCCTCTTTCTCCATCTTTTCTTTCTTTCTTGGTTTCTTCCTTCTTCTTCTTCTTCTTCCTCGTCTTCTTTTTCTTCTTCTTTCTCCTCATCTTTTTCTTCATCTTCTTCTTCTTCTTCCTCGTCTTCTCTTTCTCCTTCCAAATCTGATTGTGTCCTATGATAATGTTACTAGTCCTCATGCTGATCAGCAACTTGGGAGTGATAAGACAAAGATAACAACATGATAGATTTTCCAGTATTACAGCAGGGATTGGCTCAGGAGATCCAAATTCTTGAACAATATTGGACAAAACCATACAAGTGAAATAATCATAAACAAGGTAGAGAAAACAAAAGATTTGGAGAAAGACGAGTTGAAATTTTCACAAACATTAGCCAGTTTTTATTTGAAGAAGTAAATTGAAAGGGATCTTCCAAGATACAACTTCCAATTTGGCTTTGATTTTTGCAACCATACATTTTTATGTAATTGTGATGGTTATTTATGAACAGTAGGTTTCTACTATCATTCATATATCATTCATGTATCATCAGTTATACCTTTGAACTTTTATTTGAAATGGTTTGTTCTTTCATATTACTATTGGTAGTCTAACTCACCCTCATAATTCCATGATCTATTAAATACGATACCAAAGAATAATTTTATTAAAAAAAAAGTTGAATAGATAAAGGAATGTTTTCTTTCAATAATAAAACTTTTGTTTGAATACCATGTACCTTATTGTGTTGTTTTAATGACATATGGCATTCAATGTTTTTCAACAGTTAGCCTAATATTCTATTCATACCCTCTTGAAATTAAATATTCTTGACAGTAAAAATTTAATTTTTGGTGAGTATTCTGTATGAATGACTCTTTGTCTTCATATATGAAATTTGTTATGTTTATATTCTTTAGTTGCAAATTCAAGACAATTCTTGAGATGAATTTTGCAAAACAAATTGACATTCTTTATAAAAAAAATGCTAATGTGTATTTGAAAACATATTTTTTTTTTAATATTTACTACTAAAATTGAATTTGGAAAATGTTTTCTAGTTTCATGCTTGCGTTTTTTTCATGTCCTTCTTTCTTTTCTTCTTTATTCTTTTCCTTTCTTTTGTTTCATTTCCCTTTTCTTTCATGTTCATGAATGACAGATACTTGTATGTGTGTATACTTGACAGTGAAGAGAAAAAGGTAGATGCAAGATAAGTTTATTGAAGGGTGCATGTGTGTATGCATGTGTATGAGTGTAGACGGTTGTTTGGTGTGATGGTAAGTTTTATAGAGAAATATGTGTATGAAGAAAATACTGCAGAGTATAGCAAAGACGACTCTCAAAACAAAGATATGCAATTTTATTTGAAGGTGTGTATGTGATAATATTGAAAGAAAATTGTTTTAGCAAATGCATAGATAATATAAAATTTAAATTATGTTTTGTGTTTCAGACATACTGTAAAATCTAAAAGCTCGTTTTGAGAGACATGTTAAAATCAAAATGACTTTAAGTACAAATTTAGAGAATATGAATTCTTGAGGTGATTTTTGAGCTTGCCATGTACATATGAGAAAATGTATAGCTTATCAAATAGTTTTCACTGGATATTCAAAACTGAGCTCCAAATAATGTAAGAATAACATTTCATTAACTTATGAATTATACATCAAAAATGGTATTAATCATTTCAGAACTTAATGCTACGAAATATTATATTTTGCTTTTTACATGATGCATCTGAATAGTAAAATTGCTGACATTCTTATGAAAAGGCAGCTCTAAAATGGATGAATAATGTATTCTGGTCCTTTTGACTCTGTTATATAATTTACAATATTCACAAACATTTGGAAATTGGCACTCAGAATATCAAATATTGAAACATAAATTTTTAAGGATTGAGAGTTTTCTCAAGTATATTGACTTGGATTATTATTTCTTGTTTATATTAATTATTTTATTTTATTTGTAAATGTTACATTTGTTATCATTTTATAGATTGGCAAAGTTGGCAAATTTTATTTACAAGTGCTATTCTGTTTGCTAATTTCTTTAGAAAAAACATTTGAAACAACTCTAATATTTTAATGATTTAAAGGTAGTTCTTTCTTTAGTTTGTATTTTATGCTGAATCTATTTATGTACTTGTTACAAATAAGTGTAATCTAAATAACTTTTGCCTTTTAATGAGTTTAAGATCAATGATTAAATATATTTTACAACGTGAATTTCATTTTTCTGTGCATTGTACTTTGTCTTTTCATTGTTTTTTTTTTTTTTTAAGGAGATATTTACAGGAATATTGTTATTTTTATTCATTATGCAGTTGAAACAAAAAACATGGAAATAATGCAGTGTTATGAACTTTTTTGAAAATTGAATTCCTATATAGGATAAGTTATCAGAAAAGACAGTTTGCCAATGAATCAATTTCATTGTTCTTTAGACCCTTTGAACTGTAAAGAGTGTTATGTAATTTTCTAGTATTCTTTAGCAGGGTCCAGTTCATGAATAAATGTATTAACTAATGCTTACCAATTGTTTAATGTGAAAATATCTTTGATTCATTAAACAATTAAATAGTCAGTATAATCAGGAATGACATCTTTTTAATATGAGCATTGCACATTGCTTTCATTTATTAAATTCTTTTTGGCTCTGTTATAATTCTGTCATTGAGATTCTTTTACAGCCACAATTTTAAATAATTGCAATGCTTCCATAATATTTTAAAATATTTCACATTATACCTGCAAATTATCCTGCATGTGATATCAGACTATTTTGGTTGTTTCTTATCATATTCACAACTGCATGTTGCTTGCGCAGTCACTAGAGTAAAAATGTCAGCTGTTCTATATGCTTCAATGTTGTACAGTGATGTTGCTTTAATAGTGTATTCAAGACACTAATGTCTTCTGTTCAACAGTGTTAGAGTAAAGTAGCTATACTGTGAGATGTGCATGATAGATTTCTTGTCTGAATAGCAAATATGAGGAGAAGAATGTATGAAATCTGTTCTTACAAATATCAATTTCAATTTTAATAACAATAACAAACTTTATATCATATTATCTTACCCAAGGATTTTCAATGGAAAATGTTAATATTTTCATGAATAAACAACACGCTTCTTTTTTTTTCCAGGTTGAAAAAATTGATGAAATCAAGAAAGAGGTGCCACGCTCAAGAAAAGAATATCTCATACGTCATCATCTAGAACGAACTACTGGTGCAAGTATGTACCATAAATCTTGTTCTTTTTAATATTGTAATATTGGACTAGTGGATTAATTTCAAATGAAGACTAATTCCCTTTTTTATTGTTAAATTCTTAATTTTTAGTTTCAATTTTTACTGTATTTATTCATAGTTTGTATGTTTATACAATTTTGTTCCAAATTCAAAAGCAATTACAGTTTTATAAAAAAGAATATTATTTATATTAATTCTATAACTCACAAGTTATATTTCATTTCATGCATTTACAAGTATTTAAAAAGTTTCAGAATGCTTAAATATCTCATAAAATGAGTGTTTGAATGAAAATTTAATAAGGAAATTTCAATACTTTCAATCCAATAAAGCTAAACTAAACCACTCTCACCTTAATTGGTGGGTCCCCTTTCCCCAAGGTGCATGTTTTCTGTGAGCTGCCTTGGTTGGCTTCATTGGGTTTTTTGGTGAATCTGCTTGCCCCATACTAAAAACAAGCACCCTGTGCATTGTAACATTTTCAAAGAATTATAGATTAAGATCATATGAATATTCAATAAACAGTGTGTTCTCCAGAAAATGAACTATATCGGAATCCCCTTCCTCTCTGTATTCAGGATGTCATTTCAGATGGTCATTTTGAAATAGTCTTATTTAAAGATATGTCTTCAAAGAACAGATTTTGTTAAGAAAAAATTTCTTAATCTTCAATATTGTGGTAGTAGGAAGATGCCAAAGAAAATTTGAACATATGCAATTTTCAAAAATTCAGAGATTTCAACAAAAATTAAATCTGTGCAGCTTTAAGCGTCGTTTTTAAGCGTCTTTTGCGCTATAAAAAACACAGGAGCCATTTTTAAGAAAACTTTGAAAATGTTCAAGCTTCCTGTAAAATACCCCTAAAATCAAAATATTCATTTGAAACTCGCAGGCCCTTGAGTTCGTTTAGATCAATCGGGGAATATCAATTTTGGAAAAAATTATCCGACGGGTTTAGGCGCTAGCGTTGACAGAAGGGCTGACAGACCGATCTTTTGTCGTCAGTAAATTTATCGGTATTATGGACTATAAAAACGTGGATTCTTGCTACACATGTTAGAGAAAGTGATTTAACCTAATTTTGCGATACCAGGGTCCACAATACGAGTTTTTCTGTCGAAAAATTGCCTATTTTCGCCGCAGCATTACAAAACTTTCTCTTCACTACGAACAAGTTGTAAGGCGAGAAAGTGAACATTTAGGCACCGAAAATCTCTACAAATACCTAAGGATGCGACAGTTGTTGGGAATTTGTGATATAAACATTAGGTACAAAATGACTGTCCATAGTAAAAAAAATCTTTGAAAGATGTACGAATTCAAGAAGCAAAACCTCTGTTATTAATACATAGGATTTCCTTTACAACCCATACATTTTGTGTAATAAAAGGGACAGATTCATCCAGTCTTTTATAATTTAGGAAAATAAGAACTAAAAACTACGCTTACTTCGACTTCTTCACGCTTCAGAGTTACAGGCTGTACTTATCTCGAGGTAAAGCCGGAAGGGGATTCTTAATTTAGAGGCACTATGCCGACAGCAAGAAGAAACTTGAAAGAACCGTCGGTACTTTTCCGAGTACCGTACATCCCATTAATTTCTCGGGTCAGAAAGTTATCTGTGATCAGGATAAAAATATAACCCCTTTATGTCTAGGACAGCAATGCAAAGATTTTGCGTACTCGATGGTTCAAAATCGTATGAATGTCTTAGATTTTTTGAAACTTTAACATTTAAGAATATTGATTAGAAAGGCTCAGTGGAGTACTTTTGAATTGGCGGCCTCTTCGGACGAGACTGGAGGATTTTTCTTAATCCAAGACCAAGTCGTTAAAAGTAGAGCTTATAAAATATTCATGAAATTAGTTTCATTGTGAAGTTATATCAAACATGTGTTGTTCATACGTTTATCTTCGACGATCTGCATTATTAAGAACCAAAATGTAGGCCGTAATATCTTAAGCCTGAATTGATCGAAAAAGAAAAACAATCGTATTCTCGTAATTTGTTTGTGCAAATCATTGTTGCCTTGGCTAATTTTCAGAAACACGGTATCAGTGTTGATCCAAGAAAAATGAAGAAATAATAATAATAATAATAATAATAATAATAATAATAATAATAATAATAATAATAATAATAATAATAATAATAATAATAATAATAATAATAAAGTGACGCCAGAGAGTATTGAGGTTGATATGCACACTGTGATTCAAGATCTTGAGCCAGGTAAAACTTACAAATACTTGGGCATTTAAGAATGCGAGAACATCTCGAAGATCTCAATGAAACATCTCAATGAACATCTCAATGAAAGAGAGAATTCGCAAGGAGTATTATAGAAGAGTGAGACTGCAGCCCGCTCTGAACTCCAGGAATAAAATATCTGTAATAGGTAATTTGGCAGTGCCTGTAGTCAAATACAGTTTCGGACTAATGGACTGAACTGAGCAAGAAATTCGAATCGTGGGTCGAAAAAACAGAAAACTTCGTCACAGAATTTGCGTCACATAAGGAAGAGGAAGAAGCCTCAGACAAATTGAAGCCTTCTGGCACAATGCAATCGTCGGGATGGGAAAGTATGTAGTCAGTCATCGAGATGATTCACTAATGAGACAGGTCATTAAATCTGACCGAAGAGAGAGACACACAAACATTATAAGTGTAGCAAGAAGCTCTGCGAAGAAAACTATGCAAGACACGCAGAATAACACACTGAACTTCTGAAGCTACTTTACATGAAATGTGAGGCAAAACATGTTAAAGAAATCGTGGAGAGGCAAACCACTCCTTGGACAATATTTAAAAAGAATGGACAAGGTGCAGATCAATAAAAATCATCATGAATCATCAATCAAAAAGATAAGGAACAAATCATAATATATCAATTTTTTAGAAAATCATCTGACAATGAGCAGTTTAGGCGCTAGCGTTGACTACAGACCGACGGACACACAGATGTCCGTCGATCGATTTTTCGGTATCAAGGACCCACAAAACCTGGTTGTTGACTACAAAACATATTAGGGGATACAATTTACTACATATAGGGACAAGATTTATTCACATTTTTCTTACCGGGACCAGACAATACGAGTTTTTCTATCAAAAATCACCGATTTTTGCCGCAGCATTACAATACTTTTCTTCACCACGTACGTAGTAAGGCAAGAAAGTAAAAAGGCGAAAGAAGGAGTAATAATAATTTTAACAGTACCATTATCCCACAACATCAAACAGAAAGAAATAGAAAAATATTCTAAATATGGAAACGTATCTTATGAATTGAGACACATTTGGAAATTAAATGCTACAAAACATGTTCAGGCGTTATATCGGCGGAAACCCTTCCGCAGTTCTGGTGCAAACAGTCCATATTGTAAGAAAATTTATGTTGTTAGTCCAGATGTAAAATGAACTTTTTCTGCGACTCAACCTATTCCCTAAACAACTCTGGGGTTGGTGAGTGCTATTTACTAGCAAAAATATGTGAGAAAGAAAAATACTAAGATTAATTAAATTTATAATTGATTAATTTAGTTTATAGTATGAGAACGTGAAAATAAAAATGCGAATATTAAAGATAAACTTTTGTTTACTACATGTTTTTATAGTTTTTGCTTGTTAAATTATGATGAAAATTTTAGAACCCCTCATTGTCTGCGGTTCCTGACCTGCAGCAAAATCAGTACACAGGATAAGATGACTCTAATTTTAACAAATTGTAGTGCTATCTACAGGAGTTTGAAAAACGTTTCTGATGAAATAGAAAACAATTCTGCCTAACAAATGTGGGGTTCTATTTGAATTTTAAAGTTGCAATCTGCTCTACCAACCAGAGGGAAGGGAAAGTAGTTGTAGTGTAGTTGCATTCCTTCCGTAAAAATATGGATCTTCTTATAGTGTCAAATTTCCATTTACCCGTTTACTTTGCGAGATGTTTGAGCATTCTTTGATGTTTGAGTTAGTGGAAATGTGCGTCTTGAGTTTTAAGAAGTAGTAATAGTAATTGTGTTTAGTTTTAAATGAGTTTATTTTCGAAATTTCACAAAGTAAGACAAGTAAATTTTACAAATATTATTCTCGAATATATGGAGAGTTTTCTTTCCGTAGTGAAAGATTATTTCATAATCCTCTTCACAAGTGTATTCCTAAATGAACAATTGAAAAATTACATTTCATTTTTTGATGAAGTACTGTTTGTGTTAATTTAGATACAAGATTTCATTGATTAAAAAATTATTCTTCATTAAGAATTTGACTAATATAAAGTGTTCCGCTAGAAATTAACCAGAAAGATAAAACAAAATTCATTAAAAAATAATTTTGCATTCTACTTTTCTGTAGTTTGCAGATATTTGGAATTTTGTGCTTACAGCTGATGGTGCTCTACTACCCTCTCCGACTCGGGAGAAATTGGAGCCTGTCATACCTCGATCAAAGGATGAGGATCTTCCAAAGAGTCCTCAGAAAGCTAGTCCTAAAAGTAGTCCTCGAACAGGTAATATTTTCAATTCTATGCATGTTCTTCTTTTCATTGATAAATTCAGGGTAACCTACGAAAGTAAAAAGGACTCGTTGAAAAAGTACACATTGCTACGATTAGAAACAACCTTTTAAACTTGTTACATAAATATGCCTCAAAACTGTTCGGACAAAAACGACTGAAATGAAAACTCAACTCTTTAAATATAAAAAGATACCGTTGAAACCAATGGACGTCGAATGCCTGTGAGGTCACCCCTGAGTCAGCGACAGTCTGCTCTCGTCACCGAAGAGATTTAGATCGCGGGAACCACTGTGAATGGGAAACAAAGGGTCGCAGAAAAGATAGTCGCCTTACTCTCGAACGGCAGCTCATTGTGTTCGTGCGTGTGAAAGGTAAGAACTGACGAAAAAATTATCAAATATTAATGATGAAGAAATGTATACGCCAAGAGTCATAAGACTGTCCAAAGAGGAAGATGAAATCGAGGTTCACCCTCGAAGGGGTGAAGCTCTCAACTAGAGAAGAAAATTGGATTTTAATCTTTGTGAAAATAAATCGTTGTATAAGTCGTTCTGAAATATAAGCACAATTATAAAATGAACTGGGAGAGGCTAATGTGGAAATCGTAAGAAGGGTCGTGAGAAGAGCACAATTCCAAGATCGTTTCGCTGAAAGAAAGCTCTTCATAAGTGAAATTTATCAATGGAAGAGACTAAAGTTTGCAAGAGAACACGAAGGCAGGGGTGAATAACGGCGCAAAGGCATAATTTTTTGTGGATGAATTCAAATTCAAGATCTCTGGGTCAGCTGGGCGACAAAGAGTCGAATGCAAACCAAACAGCGCAATCCACTGTAAGGCACAGTGGTAGGCATGTTGTGGGGCTGCATTCCAGCAAGTGGTTTGAGTGACCTGGTATTCAGTGACCTGCCAAGGGCCAAACAGAATTACCTTAGCATTCTTAAACTAATTCTTAAACTTAAATTCTTAAGCTACGCTCGTGGCACATAGCGAAGTCGCTAGCCTTTCACCACTGAGGTCCGGGTTCGATTCCCGTCGAATCTCATGTGAAATTTGTTCCAACAAAACGAGTTTGGCTGCTTCACAAGGGCTAGTCCAACCCTTGTGAAGTGTCCTAAACCCTGCCCCTATCCGTACTCCTTCCCAATTCTGGCCGCTGGGTAAGTGACGCAGGAGCGCGTAGTAGGAGGCGCGTACGCGGAGATGCTACCTGGCGGTCCTCTTGACAACTGACTGCGACAAGACCGAAAAGTGATAATGGAGAATTACTCCATAGCACAAAGTGCTCAACGACCCGACCCTTCGAGACGCGTTGCGTCAAAATGGACGTAACAAATTTTAAAAAAAATAATGGAAATGCGCGGCATGCAGAAACTTTTCCTCTTCTTAGTATTATTACTACAAAATTACTTAGATTAAACTAGCGGGGCTACAGAATGGCGCAGACTTTCTCGTAGTAACGTTTTCTAATTTGCTTGGAGTGGACTGGCTTTACGGTCTTGCCGAATCCTCTGCCATCTATTGCCGCTCAAAGTAATTTTGTTTAAAACTGTTCTCAGTTTTCGGTTTCCTAATAATAAAACCGAACTATAACTTTAAGAATATTAAAGAAGAGTAGAACCTCACTATAAATGACAATTTTCATTGAAAAAATTGGAGCCCTTTGTAAGAAAATGGCGTTTAGGCGTTACTGTAAATGCGAAATTTGAAGTTCTTTTTCACAGAAACGCTTTGAGTTTTCGGAAAACTTCATTTATAGTAATTTGAGCCACGTTAACCAACAAATCCAATCGTGTTTACAAATCCCCGGAAATATGCTGATTAACGGCGTGAGATATATTTCAAAACATTTTATTTGTGTAGTTAAAAAACAACAAAAGAATACGCCAAAATAAATTATATGTCAAATTAAACAGTGAAATTAGCACTATTAGTTGGAAAAATTAAGAAAAAATTTGGAGCCATTTTTGAGAAAATAGTGTTTGAATGTTTCTCAAAATGCGGAATATTGAGCTCATTTTCACAGAAAACTGTTGTTTTCAAGAAACTACATGACATTATTTAAAGCACATAGACTCATAAATACAATAATGTGAACAAATTGCCGCTTACGCGTTTGTGTCATTAAAAATTACAGTAATATGGCGTTTATGTTATCTTAGAGAGCATTTGCACTATTCTTACCAAAAGTTAAAAGAAAAAATTTGAGGCCATATTGAAAAAGTCTTGTTTTGTAATATTTTATAATTGCAAATATTTCACGCAATATTGCGCGAAAACTACTAAGATTTTTAAAAAATGTACATGACCTTAATGACAGAACTAATTATGGACAACAAATTTCATTTGAAGGAAAAATTGCTGTTTAATTTTGTAGTTGTAGGAAGTCCCCGAAAAAATTCAAAATGTTGCCATTTTCAAAAATTCCTAGTTAACTGTGAAAATCGGACCCATGCCACCTTTATAAGTTATTTTACTCTACTTTTACAAGAAATTTAAAGAAAAAATTGGAGCCGTTTTTGAGACAACTTTGAAAGTCCGGGGGGGTTTCATGTAAAGTACCCCCCAAATTTTGAGTTTTTCAAAACCTCAGCGCCTCGAGTCGAGCTTAATCGACCTGGGAATATCCATTTTGGAACAAATCCTACGTAGGACAGGGCCACTCAGCGATCTGCTTCAAGAAGGAGCCGCTGCTCGCTCCCTGCTCTTTTTAGCAGCTCCGGTGGCAGACGGAGCACTTTTCGTCCTATTTTATCGATCGGCTGCTTGCGGCACAGTGGGTCGCGTTTCGTTTTTTGGAGATATTTTCCATTGCTCGAACTGGAAATGTCACACTTTTCTGGGAAAGGATATTCCGACAAAAACAAATATTTTTGTAACATTTATTGGAAATTTACTAGTAATACACATATTTATGTGATTTGAAAGTTAAAAAAAAACAATTTTCATTGTAGCATGCAAACAAAAATTTCCTTTTGGAGATTGCGCCAGATATGCCAAATTTTTAGTTTTAAAAGAGTGCCCAAGCACAATCAGAAATATAATTGCTGCGACGTTACAGTTTACCATGCTGCTGATTGTGAAAAAGTATTCTAAAGTTTACCGAGAAAATGTTACTAAATAAACTAATAACGGACATACTGACAGTAAATGAGATTAAAATTAAAAAAAAAACAAGCTAAATGCAAATCAATTATTTTTGTTCTTGCATTTTACATTGTGATCTGAAATGGTACTTCTCATTCGAGATTTACAAATTAAAAAAAAAAAAATACCGCTCAAATTTGTTGAAACATACGTAACATTTGAGCAGCATTCCGATGTAGTTTCGGAAATGTTTTTGAGTGACGTTTTCATAAAATCTAATAAATATTTCTTTTGTTTGAAAATTTTCTCTTAATTCAGTGTCACACTGCAAATTAGTTATTTATAATTGAAAATCACAAGGAAAAAAGCTTATATCAAGAGACGAAGGTGTAGCAAATATATTAAATTTTAATTGTAAATCAAACAAATCCTTAAATCGGATTTCAAATTCCGAACGCAATGCTCTGAATACATCTACAGATTCTCCAAAATTCGATGCTTCGTGAATGTTTGACACTGATGCTAATTTTGAGAAGAATGAGAGGTTCTTCTTTTCCAAAGTGACAGTTAAAATAAATAAAATTTACCTCTTTTATATTGCGTTATTTTACTGTTAAACAATATAGGAACATCAATATATACCCAAAACGTACTTCTTGAGGAGCATTGTTTTTCATAGCACTGCAAACTTCCTTACATTCTCCTTTAGAGTACTTGTCATATTCAGCATCTTGATTAACCGTATAATGTTGCAAGTTAAAATTTATGAGATTAAGCACGTTTTTGCAAACCAAACATTGGGCATAGCTGCACCCATCTGCGAAAAGGTACTTTTCTTTTCACACTGCACTGAAAATTGTCGGTGTAGACGCTTCGGTTTGCGAAGTGCTGGCGTCGATTTCCGTGTCCGCGAGTGGAGTTATCGGGACACTTTGAAAGAAGTTATCGCAAGCCGCGCGACGCGGCGCCTCCAGAGACTTTCTATCGGTATCCAACACGGCTCCGCGCTCCTGATTCGCTCTGCTTGAGCAGCCCTGGTTTAGATGCTAGATCACAGACGAACGGACAGACAGACGGACAGAGGTTTTGAAAAAACCCAATTTTTCGGTATCAGGTGATCCCAAAACGTGTATTTCCGTTAAAATCTCGAAATCTATTTTCCGCAACATTACACAACGTTCTCTACAGGGTGCGTCACCTAACAGAACTCATTTTTAAACAAACCTTTATTAGCAAAATATTAAATATAATACAAAATCCTTTGACATGGTCCACGGGGAACATCTAAAGACAACAATCATTCAATACAACCTCCTTTTGCTTCAATGACAGCCCCCAATCTTTGTCTGAAGCGGTCGCATGCACGACGCAACGTATCCGAGTCCATGTCGGCGAATGCTGCCTCAACGGCGGACCGTAATGACGTCACATTTGGATGTCGAGATTTGTTGGACACCCTTTCAACTACGCTCCATACGTAATAATCTAAAGGATTTAAATCGGGACTGTTTGGAGGCCAAAATTCCTTTGACCAAAACATGTCCAAATTGTCTGACATCCAGTTCTGAACCAAATGGCTCGTATAAACCGGTGCACCATCTTGTTGAAATACATACGACTTTCCAGACGCTACCGTTTCCATCCAAGGCTTCACAACAATGGAAATAACGTTGAGATAAATTTCCTTTGTTACAATTTCTTTGTTTTAAAAAAATGTGGAGGCATGACGTGACCCTCCCTGGACACAACATTTAACACATGGACACTGACGGGAAATTTTGTTTTGGCAACAATGGGGACATCGTCTGGATCATGTGCAAGCCAGCGATCATTTCCTCGGTTGGTTTTTTCGTCAACCGTAAAAATGTTCTCATCAGAAAAGAATCTGATTCGTCCCGCGATCCGGCAACAGTAGCTTGTCTCTTTAACCAATACTTTTCGAGACTTCCTGCCGATCTCACTAAGGGTCTTCAGACATCAAATTCAACATCAGACATTTCTCCAAAAATTTTAGACACGATGTTCGTTTCCGAAATCTTTTCCTATGAAATTCTCAAAATAATCGGTAAACTAAAAAACAAATATTCGGTCGGTTTAGATGAATTTCCGGATTATTTATTAAAGACCTGTGCGCCTGCCATTATACGCCCCTTATCTCACATATTTAATGCATCCTTATGCGCTGAAACTTTTCCAGGTATTTTCAAAACAGCTAAGATTAAGCCGCTCTTCAAAATTGGCAACAAAAACCACACTATTAGACCCTCCTGATGTATTGACAGAGTTGCAACACAAAAACTTTTAATCTGATGGAGTTGTACGTGATCCATCCAATCAGACATCTCAATTTTCGGTTACAAAGTTGCGTGTAACTCCTCTCCACCTGCAGTATTAACTATATCTGAAATAGCGCTAAGAGCAATGGCGTAGCGTACTGGTGGCGGGAGGGGCGACCCGCTCCAGGCGGCATTTTTAGAGTGCGGCAAAATTTCACAATAAATAATAATAATTTCTTGTAGACGTTAATTGTAAACTAGTGGTGCTAAAACAGCAATTATTTTCTCGCCCGTATTTTTGCGTACAATTACGTGAAAAGTACTCAAATTTTCGAAAAATTGCCCGGGTTGGTCCACGTCGTGACCGGGGGATACAGAGAGTATTCCTTTCTTTCACAAGTCCATTTTCTTCTCCCCATTTTAAATTCTCATTCTTCTATAACATCCTGTCTCTTTTCTTTTCCCTCTTCTATTTCACTGGCTCCCTCTGTATACTGAACGCCCACCCATGTATTTGCCGTGCATGGCGACCCGTGTCGGAGGGGATTTTATGTCCTGGCGGTTGAGGGGCCTGTCTGTTTCCCAATTACTCTCCTCGTGCTATTTTTTTCTTGGCATCCAGGTATACGTGCTTCTACGTATTTTGGGGGACATTCCTTGTAGGTCTCAATACACTTGCTTTGGCTACGGACTCTTCTAGACGGGCGGTCGGGAGCTATCCCACTCCCGATCAACCGGTTTGGATTAGGTCTTGTACTGAACTCCAGGGTGAGCGAGGGGTGCAGCGCTGAGGTTACCCCCCACTATATTCCCGTGGCAACCCTGGCACTTCCATGGAGTGTCCCCTTGTTGGGCTCCGTGGTGGGTGGGTACCACGGGGATGAATCTGATATCCTCTTAATGGATAAAAAAACCTTCCCCCCGTCCTCTTAGATAAGGAAGAGGAGATTTGTTGGTGAAACTGTAAATCTTGAGAGTTCCTTTGCAATGACTCATAGACCTACTAAGCCCCACTTTCTTGTCATGGCATGTAAAAATGATAATGAAACAATGAAGAGTGTCAGCCCGATCTAACTTGCCAGAGAAATCGAAAAGTTTGGCAAATTTCAGCCGATGGTTCGTCAAAGAAACGGCACAATCCTTTTTCGAATGTCGCTCTGACGAACAGATCAACAAAATCACTGACCTAAAAGAAATAGCCGGCCTCCAGGTGCATGTGTCCACCCACCCGACCTTAAACCTCTGCAAGGGTGTGGAAAACCATGAATACTTTCCAACCGAATCGGAAGAAAACTTGAAAGCTTTCTTCGAACCATATGGCGTGTCCGAGATTTACAGGATTCAGCGGAGAATAAATGGGGTTCTCAAACCTACCTCAACTCTGATACGGACCTTTGACCGTCTATCTCTACGAGAAAAAATAACGTGTAGTTTATACAATCTCCGTGTCAGGCAGTATGTTCCACACCCTCTGCGCTGTTTTAAATGCCAGAGGTTTGGCCATACGCAACCTCGCTGCATGAGCGCCGCAGTCTGCGCGCAATGTGGAAGGGAGTCTTGTAACGACTCTAACTGCTCCGCAGATGGAAAGTGTGTGAACTGTTGTGAAAAGCACCCATCAAATTTTCTTAAGATAAAGAGAGATCCAGAAGATAAAGGTCTCTGAGAAAGTTTCCTTTCCAGAGGCACGACGTCGTTACCAGACGCGAAACCCCATGGACATGGCCCGAAGTTTCGCTGACACCGTGGGTCAACAGAAGAAAGTAAATTCTGAAACTCAAACACCTAAAGCCCCCTCTGTGCGCGATGCTGCCTGTCAGGTGTTCTTTGATGACATCGGCGGAGATGCCTATCCCAAATCTCTTGTCCAATCTGAAACAAAAACGGAAACCAAGGGCATACACATCTCAACAAACATTCAAACGCATCCAGAGAAGCCGAGGCCGATAGACCCTATTGCTAGATCTAGGTCGCCTGTCTCAAGGGACCGTGGTCTTCCAACATATGCGACTCTCGAGCAGTAGTCAAGACGACTCTGCAGGGAACGAGGAACTTCGCACGAACCAGCCTATTACTCTCCAACAGAGAAGGAAAAAGAAGAAAAAGAAACCCGATACATTACCCACCCTAGAATCAAAAAACCTAAGAACTAGAAACTATGGTTCTCCTCTCATGGAACTTAAATGGCTTTCGTACCCGTTTGGGCGAATTAAATTTAATAATGTCTATGCATAGACCCGTGGTTATCTGCCTGCAAGAAACACATCTCCGTTCTGAGGACTCCCTCTCTTTACGCAGCTTTTGTTACTACAGGCAAGACGTAGACGATGGCCTCCGCGCCCATGGCGGAGTCGCCATTTTTGTCACAGACTCTCTGGTATCTAAAGAAATACACATACGAACCACTCTCCAGATATCTTGCGTTCGTGTGAATTTCATAACCATTTCTGTTACTATTTGCAACTTCTATATCCCGCCTGGACACGTCGTGTCACAGAAAGAACTGGAAGATGTGCTCTCTCAGGTGCCCGCACCTTTTCTTATTGTGGGGGACTTTAACGCCCACAACCCTGCCTGGGGTGGCACAAGGTCGTGCACGAGAGGCAGGTTACTTGAAAACATTATTGATAACCAAAACTTAATTCTCCTAAATACTGGCAAAAGCACACACTTTTCCGTGGATTCTAACACTTTCTCGTCCGTGGACCTAACTCTCTGTAGTCCCTCTGTTTCTACAATCTTCGAGTGGACTGTCCTTGGCGACCTGCATGTCAGTGACCATTTTCCCATATGGGTCAACCTCGATATTCCCGATTTGAACGTTGCTCGCCCTCCTCGCTCGCTAATACACCGAGCTGAGTGAGAAACATTCAAGAAAGAATTACGAATATCGGAAAACTGCTCTAACAATATCGATGCTATGGTTGCCCATTTTAATAACGCCGTCCTTCATGCGGCCTCATTTGCCATCCCGAAGGCGTCGGGCCATGCACGACATCTCCCTGTGCCATAGTGGAACGCTGATTGTGCCACCGCGGTCCGTGATCGGAAGAGGGCATTGGCAAAACTTAGTAGGTTCCCAACCATGGAAAACCTAATAAATTATAAAATATCTCGAGCCAGAGCTAGATTAACGATACGGGAAAGTAAGGCTACGTCCTGGAAAGCTTACATTTCGTCACTCTCTTGCCGTACATCCCACAAACTCTATCTCAGGGCTTATGGTAAATGGCGATATCCTAACCTCTCCACAAGAAATTCCTGAAGAAATGGCCTCTCACTACGAACACATCTCCAGCTCCGTACACTATCCTTCTGGCTTTCGAAAAACGAAAAGAAAAATGGAAAACTAAATTAGACTTCTCGAGTCGCGTGGAGGAAGATTACAATGCTTTTTTCTCCATGGACGAACTCTCCTGTGCCCTTGTTTGTGCGAATGATTTCCTCCAGGACCAGACCAGATATATAATCATATGTTGAAACACCAACCTGAAAACGCTCGTTCCTTTCTCCTTGGAATTGTCAACAAGATTTGGGCTGAACATGCCGTACCAAGTTTGGCGTGAAGCCATTGTTCTCAAATCCTAAAGAAGGAAAGGACAGAACAACCCCCTCAAGTTACCGCCCAATCGCTCACAAGCTTGCAAGCTTGCTTTTAGCAATCTTCTAGAGCGAATGGTAAATACACGTGTGGTCTGACTCCTGGAACAAAATAACTTATTAATATTGTTCACTGGCCTTAAAGTAATTTGACACGGGCGCAAATGACCTTAGTGTTATATTTGAATGATGGCGAAATACGTGAATAGGAAATAAAGTGATAATTATTATTATATTAATACGGTCGCCAGCTGCGAGACGCAGCACAAAATTAAACTTTAACTAAGTTCTCGCTATAAAGCGAGGTGACCATGCATTTGCCTAATGAATTGTTAATCGGAGCTAACACAGAGAACTCCTAAGCTATCGAATTTACGAAGATTGTCGTCGCATTCGAGGCTTTTCGAAGGGACGCTCCAGGTTTTTAAATAAACAGGATCGAACTTTAAAGGATCTCAAAAGTGGAGATATAACAATCCAAATAACCAATAAATTAAATTTATTACAGAGTAGAAACTTACAAAAAACAGTCTTTCTTGCTAAACAAGGAAAACAACATAGCTGCAAAAAATACGAAACGGAACTACAAGAGAATATACAAAGTTGACAGGCGAATGTCGCCTCTATACAAAAAGAACTGTGTAAATACAGGAACACCAGGAAAGACGCTTCAACAATACGTCTAAACCGAAACAGAACTACAGTATTACAAGTCGTCCTCAACAATGCCCACTTTAGGGCGAGGAAGTTTAATACATAAACGAACAAATTTGAAAAGGAAGCCTTCTTAGGTCTTCCTTCAATACAAAAACAAGGTGAAAAACAGAATTACATAATGTAAACCATTGCCTTCAAGGAACAAAGCTTGTATGAGTGCATAGTTATCAAATTATATGAAATTGGATCTTTTACCATTAATTACCAAATCTTTATAAACTTGTACACGAAGCAGGAATGCTCCTAAACGAAAGCCGGGCGGTCAGAGCCCATGCCCTGGCCTCGTTACG
>BLKR01010114.1:0-69209 GCA_011170035.1 Teleogryllus occipitalis
AGGCAGAAGCGTTTATTTACCGGTGCCTCCGACACGTTTTTGTGTATATAATCGACCCGGCTACCCTTTACACTGAAGGAACAATTATAAAATTCAGTATACTATTTCGTAATAGTGTATTTTCGATTGCCCAGTGACAATTTTCTTTTGCCCAGGCTCAGAAATGCAATTAAAGGCAGAAGCGTTTGTTTATCGGGGCTCTGGCTTACGCTTATGTTCATATATACGGCCTGGCTACTACTAATTTTTATAATTTATAACGTACATATTTCAGTATACCTTCAAGAAGAAGAAACCAAAAATGGTTTAGAAACGTTTGACCATTCTTCTAATAATATAGTTAACAGACAGCTTAGGATAAAACCTAAAATCAAAAAGTACTTCTATATCAGAGGAAGAGGGCACGAGCCTCACAACCTTTACATTAGCCACCGAGATCTATTGCCCGCAACATATGTTTGGCGATCAGGGTAGAAAAAGGGAAGCAAACCCTATGGACGCGATGACTTGTACATCCTTTTTTGTTATTCTCCCATCTGTCTGTACCCGTGGTGAGACAGCCATTTATAGTTATATCAGAAACTGCGCAAAATTGATTAAAGAACTAATATTTAAACTATTTTGATTTAACGAACGTTATGATTACAAATGATTTACTGTATCCTTTATTAACAATATTTGGAGAGCTACAGAAAATAATATTAATAATTTATATCTCCAAATCCATTGTAACATAATGTTGTGTCTCTTTGTGCGTGGGCGAGTATATGATAATGATATTAATTTTTTACTGTGTTTCGGATTATTCTCTCTCAAACCAGTTTACCGAGCTAGAATTTCCCCAAAAACTTTTAAAACACAATTAAAATACAGGAGATATTCGAATGCACCTAAGAAAAGTAATTTATGGAGACATACTGTAACTATAAAAATTTACCCGCTTATTTAAAAGCTCATGCTTTTTCAATTATTAATAATATACAATATATGCATGCAGTTCAAGTACTACAATTCAGACAATATCTAGATTATTTCTGTGGATGTTTTACATACTTTCCTCATACATACAGTAATGCAATGACACTATTTTAATATATACTACATAATAGGAAAATGCATGTTGATCTGAGCGAGTCTTCCGACCGCCGGCGACGCTTCCGCGTGGAAGAGCTTGGGTCATGTTCCAGGTAGTGTCATAAAAGAGCCGCCCACGTCCGAATAGAAAGGAAGTATGGAAACAATTGCCCCTCGTCCAGATGTTACCACAAGCCACACAGATTGGCGAATAACAGATCATAAATATTTGTGAGGCGACAGGGTCCTCCTTCCACCAGCCGCTTTCAGGCTGTGAACGGTGACGGCTACTTGCGTCGGATGAGTGCGTTTGAAGTGAATAATGGAATATGCAACCCACGCGGGTTGCAAATTTCGTCAAGGCTCTCGAGGAACAAGGAGAAATCCGTCTGTCCTCCTCCTCTGCGCCGTGGACATCGTCTGAGAATTAAGTCAGTTCTACTTATAACTTCAGTAGAATGTCGATAATCCAAAATAATAACAATCGAGGTGTGTCAGGTTAGCACAACCACCACAGCACAGTCACATGAAACCATTTGAAGTATTTAGTACTCATATACTACTGATTTATTCCCCCAAAATGAAATTTATTGTTACCGTTTATTAACTAAATATTGTTATGGCGACTTGAGGGTTGTGCTACCATGTTAGTCATTCCAGTACGTAAAAACTAGAATGTAGAAACGGGCATAATCGAATAAAACCTATTGGAAAAAAATGCATTTATTACTCCAAAGTTATATTTGTCTTTGTTACCGTTTAATAAATAAATATTATGCCGGCAAGAGCGTCATGTTGCCATGACAGTCATTAGTGTGCGAAAATTAGAGAGTAAAACGTTTCCAAAATTGATATTCCTCAGCTGATCTGACCGAAATCAAGAATCTGCGAATTTGAAACGAATATTTTGATTTTTTGTGATACATTTCAGGAAGCCTTAACATTTTCAAACATTACTAAAACTGCCTCCAAATGTTTGCATTTTTCCCTCGAGTAAAGTAAAGAACGGTTAAAAATATCTCAGGTTTTATTTTCGTTGAAACACTGAATTTTCGAAAATTCAGAAGTTAAATTTATATAGGCATAGTAGTAAAAACAAACTATTAAGAAATAGTATAATGAATATTATAATTGTTGTTACTGTTCCTTCAGCGTAAGTGGCACCCAGACCGATTATATGAACAAACGAGTAATAAGGAGCCCCGTTAAAACAAAACGCTTCTGCCTTTAATTCCATTTTTAGGCCTGAGAAAAAAAATTGTCACTGAGTAACGAAAATACACTATTAAGAACATGTATACTGAATATTAGAATTGTTCCTTCAGTGTAAGTGGTAGCCAGGCCGATTATATAAACAAAAGCCTAAGACTGAGGCCCCGTTAAATAGACGCATGTGCCATTAATTCCATTTCTGTGCCTGGGCAAACGAAAATTAATCCTGGGCAAACGAAAATACTCTATTGAGAAGTAGCATACTGAATATTATAATTGTTGCATTAGCGAAACGCTTAGCAGAACCAGATAAAGGCGCGGATTCTCGGGCTATCTAAGAATAAACGCTTCTGCTTGTAATTTCATTTCTGTTTCTCAAGTGCAAACGCAAATTCATCATGGGCAAACGATAACACACTATTAGGATGCAGTATGCAAAATATAATAATTTTTGGTGCAGCCAAACGCTTAGCAGAACCGGAGTAAAAAAGACGCGGATTTGCCTCCCGGGCCAACGGCAATAAAAGCTTCTGCTTGTAATTTCATTTATGTTTCTTGACCATACGCAAATTGGATACTGAGTTAAACGATAATACATTATTAACAAATAGTATACTGCATATTATTATTGTTACTTCAGCGTGCGGTAGAAGTTAAAAGCCGTTTATATGAACAGAAGCAAGCCAGATCCCCGATAAATAAACGCTTCTGCTTTTGATTGCATTTCTGTGTCTGGGCAAAGACATTGTCTCTGGGAAACGAAAATGCACACTATTAAGAAATACATACTGAATATTATTATTGTTCCTTAAGCTTCAGCCAAGACCGTTTATATGAACAGAAGCAAGCCAGAGCCCCGTTAAAACAAAACGCTTCTGCCTTTAATTCCATTTTTAGGCCTGAGAAAAAAAATTGTCACTGAGTAACGAAAATACACTATTAAGAACATGTATACTGAATATTAGAATTGTTCCTTCAGTGTAAGTGGTAGCCAGGCCGATTATATAAACAAAAGCCTAAGACTGAGGCCCCGTTAAATAGACGCATGTGCCATTAATTCCATTTCTGTGCCTGGGCAAACGAAAATTAATCCTGGGCAAACGAAAATACTCTATTGAGAAGTAGCATACTGAATATTATAATTGTTCCTTCAGCGTAAGTGGTATCCAAGCCGATTATATGAACATAAGCGTAAGCCAGAGCCCCGATAAATAAACGCTTCTGCATTTAATTTCATATCTGTGCCCAGGAAAACGAAAATTGTCACTTGGCAAACGATAATACACTATTGAGAAATAGCATACTGAATAATATAATTGTTCCTTCAGTGTAAGGGGTAGCCGGGTCGATTGTATAAACAAAAACGTTAGTCGGAGGCACCGGTAAATAAAGGCTTCTGCCTTTAAATGCATTTCTGAGCCTGGGGAAACGAAACTTGTCACTGGGCAATCGAAAATACACTATTACGAAATAGTATACTGAATATTATAATTGTTCCTTCAGTTTAAGGGGTAGCCGGGTCGAATATATAAACAAAAACGGTCGTCGGAGGCACCGGTAAATAAACTCTTCTGCCTTTAAATGCATTTCTGAGCCTGGGCAAACGAAAATTGTCACTGGGAAAACGAAAATACACTATTACGAAATAGAATACTGAATATTATTATTGTTCTTTCAGCGTAAGTGGTAGCCAGACCGTTTATATGAACAGAAGCGTAAGCCAGAGCCCCCATTAATAAACGCTTCTGCCTTTAATTGCATTTCTGAGCCTGGGCAAACGAAAATTGTCACTGGGCAAACGTCAATACACTATTGAGAAATAGTATACTGAAAATTATCATTGTTTCTTTTGGGTAAGTGGTAGCCGGGTCGATTATATTAACAAAAACGTAACTGGGAGACACCGTTAAATAAACGCTTCTGCCTTGAATTGCATTTCTGTGTCTGGGCAAACGAAAATATTCTGTCGGTAAACGCAAATACTCTATTTGGAAATAGCAACTTGGGCAAACGATTTACTAAAATATTTAAAATACCTGATTTTTTTTGGTCAAATTGGATTTGCCACGAAAATTGTTTTCGTGTAAGTTTTTTGTTTGGGTAGCAAAACGAAAATTTTTGGTGGTTTTCTGTGGGTGGGCAAACGTAAATTTTTGGTGGGCAAACCTGGACAAACGATGGGCAAACGATATACTAAGTTTGTTTGAAATCCCAGATTATTCCCGGTCAGCGTGAACTTGGCCCGAAAATTTGTTTTGCGTGTAACTCTTTTTGTCTGGGGATGGGCAAATGAACTGGGAGACACCGTTAAATAAACGCTTCTGTCTTGAATTGCATTTCTGTGCCTGGGCAAACGAAAATATTCTGTCGGTAAACGCAAATACTCTATTTGGAAATAGCAACTTGGGCAAACGATTTACTAAAATATTTAAAATACCTGATTTTTTTGGTCAAATTTAGATTTTCGTGTGTTTTTTGTTTGGGTAGCAAAACGAAACTTTTTTGGTGGTTTTCTGTGGGTGGGCAAACCTGGACAAACGATGGGCAAACGATATACTAAGTTTGTTTGAAATCCCAGATTATTGCCCGATGGGCAAACCTGGGCAAACGATGGGCAAACGATATACTAAGTTTAGTGTAAATCCCAGATTTTTTCGGCCAGCATGTATTTGGCCCGAAAATTTGATTTGTGTGTAACTCTTTTTCTGGGGGTGGGCAAACAAAAATTTTTGGTGGGCAAACCTGGGCAAACGAAATACCAAGTTTGGTTGAAATCCCAGATTTTTTCCGGCCTGCGTGTAGTTGGCCCGAAAATTTGTTTTTTGTGTAACCTTTTTTCTGGGGGTGGGCAAACGAAATTTTTTGGTGGGCAAACCTGGGCAAACGATATACCAAGTTTGGTTGAAATCGCAGATTTTTTCCGGCCAACTTCACGGAGGTATTCTGACGTCATGGTGCTAGGCTCAACCAGCCTGACAAGCCTCCAACAAGCTATAGATAATTTAGAAGAATGGGCGGAAGCAAACTACCTCCAAATCAATGAAACCAAGACAATGCAGATTACCTTCCGAAAGGGAGGAAAAACGGCAGCAAGTGAGAAAATAAAATTCCAAAACAAACATCTCGAAATAGCTCAATATTACAGATATTTAGGAATAACACTTCAGACAACAGGCAGCTCATTCAAAATTCATATTAGAGAAAAAGCAGCAACAGCGATTAGAGCCATGTACTCAATAAAAAATATCCACAAACTGTCACTAGAATCAGGAATCAAAATATTTCATGCAGTCATTAGCCCAATCATGACATACGGAATACAATTAATATGGGAAAAGCTCTCAATGGCTGATCTGAGGTCCATAGAGAAAACCAAGGCAAGATACCTGAAGAGAGTCTTGTGTCTTCCAATGAACACACAATCAAGTTTAGTATAAGAACTGACCAGAGAACCATTCTACATTGAAGACTTAAGATACCAATTACTACTACCATCCACCATGCAAAGCACACGAGTGCTAGAAGAAAGAATAAAGAAGAGAAGAGAAATATGGCCAGAATTCTACTCAACAGATGCCATGATGGAAAGAAATTGGACGGAAACAAGTCAGGAATTGAGACACGTGATCACAAGACTGGCGACTCATGGGTTCCATCACAAAATCTACGCAACATCACATCATCACGAAGTAAAAGAAGACTGCGTGTGCTCCCTGTGTGGTGAACAGTGTGAACGATATCATATTCAAAGATGCAAGAAAAGAACTAAAACAGTGACAGAATATAGCAAAGAACTTTAACTTTTTTCTTATGCACTTTCGTGCGCACTTCATTATTTATTTATTTATTTATTTATTTATTTATTTAATGTATTCATAAGTTTCAAATAAAACATAAAAATATGCCCAGGTCGTAGAGAAAGTATAGTCTTCTACTCGCGCATAATGGCCATCATTATACGCTCATTGAAGAATATACTATTCCACCATGGTTCCGATTATATACGTTTCGACCAAGGAGGTTATAATATATAATTTAATATTATAAGCTCCTTGGTTTCGACGGAGACGTACTACTTTCTCGATTTCACCTGTTATTGATATCGCTACTGTTTTCGATTGCTTTAATGTTGTGCCCGAACTCAACTGATTTGAAGTTTAACCCGGGATATACTCTTTGAACCCGGGAGTGCCCGCAGTAGACTTGTGAGATCCAAGCCACGGCAATTTTATGTTCCTGAATTAGTGCAAAGCGTTAGTCGTCTGGTATTCCATGTATTCCTTCATTGTACTTTTCTGAGAACGCCTGACTTTCAATTTTTATCCTTTCGCTGAATCTTTTCCAGTGAGCATGTTGAATGTTGATCGCTGCGCTGCACTGGAGCCAAAGCATTGTGAACTGGCGTAAATAGTACGTACGTATGTATCATGGTATTGTTTTCAGCCAGTCAATGACAAGTGTCTATTCAGAAAATGTAATCAGTAGTCTTATCTAGGGTCGACTGTCCCAATTTCTCCCATAGAGAAAGATGTGAGGAGACGTCTGTAGCGAAGAGGGAAAAAAAGTGAACGTTGCTAGATGAAAAAAAGACAAACTTACTAAATATTTTTGTGAAAAATGAGAAATATATGTTTGTTTAGAATATGCCAAAATCATTTGGGAAATTTGTATTTAATTTTATTTAATAAGTTAATAAGATGTTTAATGATTTTAGGGTTACTTTGCCAATTTTTACCTTTTGCACCAAACGTAGACCTATTCAAGCAAGGTTTTTGCTGTGTACGATTCATTAACAATTGCATTTGAAGACATACAAACCAAATACAATATGTATTCCTGTAAATGGAGTTTCAGACCATTCACATTCATAAAAAATTGCAGCTATTTCTGAGAGATACATTGCAGGCTCTGGCATGAGTCCATGTGTTGCTCTCACTCCTGGGTTAATTAGTGCTGTACGAGTGTTACTGTTACTGTTACCTCACAGTTTTCAATGGCCTGGAATCGTCAATTGGAATTCATTGGATACGTAGTAAATGCTTCATAAGAAACAGGCACAGTATATGTGGAAGTCTGTAAAGTGCTTAGTGAATTCATTGGTTCGGTCAAGGTGAATTACTACCATGAAATGTCATTAAAAATAAAATAAAAAGATAAAAGAATTATGTCATTTCTAGTAAGTGGGTCAAATGATATAAATAGGTATTCATAGGAAGCAATAATGTTAGTAATTAATTGCATGGTATTTCTTCACTTGCTTACAAATTTATCAAAAGTTTTGATCAGTTAACTTTAACCACACACATAAACTGTGAAGTACCTCTCTATCATTAATTTTTCATTAAATCTGAATACTGAAGAGGGCATCTGTAATTTTACTTCATGTGGATATTTTACATTTAGGTTTCTTAATCCTAGAACTGTAATACATTGTAATTTTGAAGGCTACCATGAGTGGAATAGGGTCTATGAGATTTTGAATTATGTATTCAATTGTCATTCTACATCGTGAGAATCTTAATATATGTCAGTGTATCACTATCAAGGTGTTGATTACATCAATCAATTTGGCACATTATTTGTGTGAAGAATATTATATAATTCTAAAATAGTTCTGAAATAGTGAATTGGTTAACAAAATGAATTAGGGAAGATGATTTGTATCTCTCACAATCATTCTGCTTTTGTTCCTTTTGTTGTATAATATATTTTGTATTTAAATCCCTTCACTTCATCAGTAATATCTGAGAATTATGTAATATTTTCTTTACACAAATAATGTGCAAAGTTGATTAACATAACCTACACTGACAAACTACATATGCTAAGATTCACAAAATGTAGTATGACAAGACCCACTTACATTGAATACAGGATTGAAAATCCCATTGACCCCGTGGTGGCCTTCAAAATTTCAACGTATTGGTGATCTTCAATTAAGAAATATAAATTTAGAATATTCATATGGAAGTAAAATTACAGAACCCCTCTACAGTATTGAGATTTATGATAAATCAATACTAGAGGTGCTTCATAAATCAAGGGTGTGGTTAAAGTAAAGTAATCCAACTTTTTGGTCAATTTGTAAGCAAGTGAAGAAATACTATGCAATTAAGTGCACTAACAAAATTGCTTCCTATGAATACCGATTTATATCATTTGACGTACTTACTAGAAATGACACAATTCTTTTATTTTCTTATTGTATTTAATTTTTAATGACATTTCTTCTTCCCTGGTATTAATTCACCTTGACCCAAACAATTAATACACTATGCACTTTATTGATTTTCACTGATATTTTGCGTATTTCTTATGAAGCCTTTACTACATTTCCAATGAATTACAACTTATAATTTCGGGCAATTAAAAACTGTGAGGCTACCTCTACAAGTTAAAATATCAATTTTGTACTACGGAGATTGCTGCTTTTTTCTAAAGTCCAGTTATTCGTTAATTAGCCTCAAATTAACATTATTATGCAGTTATGTGCCTCTAAGATTTATCATCAGAAAGTTATATTGATTTAATTATAAAGCACCCTTAGTCTCCAGTGGGTTACACGGGTAACCCTATACTCCACAATGAAAGTAAATGTAAATAAGGCTTTTTTCCTGATGTTTATTAACTTGGAGGACATTTAATTATGTAACTTACATACCAAAGTAGAAAAGAATCTTGTTCATGGACAATCATTAATAAAATCATTGAATTGTATCATTTTACATAAACAATACTGTTGACAAATTAAAGTCAGCATGTTTACATTTTGTATCAGATAGTGGAGGCTAACAATACGAATAAATGTTGTATCTTTTGTTTGAAAAGGAAATGTTTTATCATTTTATATTTTATGAAAACAGTTTCAAAACCATTTATTTACAAGTGCAACATCTTACAGTTGTGAAAGAATGTTCATCACAAATTGGTTTGCTGCAGAATACACATTGCTTCCTTGTCTTCCTTTTTCTTTTTGGTATCTGATTTTTACAAGTAAAGAAATCTCCAATAATAGGAAGCCTTCCACTGGAATCTCTCTGAGGTTGAGTTGATGTTGTAGTAATAGTCGCTGTCTTTCCTAGACTGCACTTAATGTCAGGTCTATGACAAAACAAAGCACAGGCAAGCAGGATGTTCAGAGTGGCACACTACAGCTGGCATTGCTTATTGCTTTCCTAATTTGGAAAGAAAAATCTTCTTTCTATATGTAACAATCTTCGATTGAGGGTTATTCTTACTTTATATGAGGAATACTGCTAAGCATCTAGTATATTACAAAAAATGCCACTGGCCATCTCACATACTGGTATGCCTTTTCACACTAGTGGGAACACATTTTGTCCATATTGTCAACCCCTCCTTTATTTTTGTTATAGTATGAAATTATATCTGGTTTTCAAAGTGGTCCGGATGTAGAATCATCACAGTGCTTTGTGGATAAAAGCATAACACTTTTCTCCTCTTAAGTATGTAGGACCATAAAGTCACGTTATCAGAACTAAAACCAAGGAGAGATTATAATTCATTTCTTGAAGATGCAGGTGGCATTTCCTTTGTTATATATAACTTATTGTGCTTGAGTGTTCCAACAAGGGACAAATACCAAGACATCAAGTCTTTCAAGCAGTAGAGATGTAAATATATATATATATATATATATATATATATATATATATATATATATATATATATATATATATATATTATGCGTTTCCATGTTGTGGCGGCCAAAGGAAGTAATAAGAGCCAAAATTTATTGCTTATTTATCTTTGAAAATAGATTTTATTACATGGGAGTTTTTTTTGTTTTTTTCTCCCTTGCAAGGCTAAAAATTTATTGCTTATTTACCCTTGAAAATAGATTTTTTTACATGGGAGTTTTTTTTGTTTTTTTTTCTCCCTTTCAAAATTCAAAATTTATTTGCTTGTTTATCCTTGAAAATAGATTTTATTACATGGGAGTTTTTTTTCTCCCTTTCAAAAATTCAAAATTTAAGTAGTATATGACTTAGTGTAGGGATCACAGAATTTTGAAAATGTGCACACAATTCACTTTTCCCCATAGCACGTCATACGCAGTTTTTAACTTTTTTTGACGTAAAATAAATAAATAAAAAAAAAATTAAAAAACCTGTTCACCCCAATTTATATCTCTTCTTTTTGAAGATTTCCAAGTGTAGATTTGTCCACTAAACTACTTATCAATTTTTGGAATCACATATCCACCAAACCTTTATATCATCTGTGGTTGGTTTTAATGGAATGTACAGGTGAACTTCGTACGATCTCGAAACTGAAATAGTTGTCCACCGTGACTCCGAAGGTATTTAATTTTTTCTCAAATTTTTGTTCGACGTAGTAAATATATGTGAAATTGCTGCAGCCTTATCATTTTGTCCCGTTCCGTTCGTGTATTTCCATTATCAAAACTGATAAATCTTCCGATTGATTGATTTTTTTCGTGTTTCCGGGCGCGTCAACTGCTTCGGTCATTAGTCCCGTTTGTGTGGTGCATGTTTTTTCTCGGGAGATGGCGGTGAACTTCTCCCGCCGGATGGCGAGATCCGGCGCCGACCTACCGTCGGCTAGTGGGGTTTCCCCCTAACCAGGACTCTCCCACCAGCGGGGCACCGCCCCAGCCGGGACAAGCTCTAAGCTCTCGGCCTGTCTCCCGGAATATGTGGTAGTGTAGTGCATGTTAGTGTGTGTGTGCAAGGGGAGAGGATAGGACAAGGAAGAGGAAGGACAGATCACGCGCGGTCCGTGGCCCGTTTGGTAGGGTACTGCTCCGGCATTCGCCTGGTGTTGATCGGAGAACTACCGATCAGAGCAGCCGGTCGCTAGAATTCTCCTCCAGAAAGCAGCTGAATTCGACCTAGCTGTAAAGCTAGGGTCGAAAATCCTGCCGCCGTCAGGACTCGAACCTAGGACCTCCCGGTTAGAGGCGCTGCAATTTTGGGTGAACTGTCTATTATTTAATTTTGTGCCTGAAGACTTAAGAGTCTTCAGTCTCACTAAGGTGAGATCGGCAGCAAATCTCGAAACATATTGGTTAAAGAAACTAGCCTCTGTTGCCGGATCGTTCACATTTCTATCGTATTTTAAAATAACATTCTCTACAGGGTTTCTAGTTGATTTGGTCGTATTTTTTATTATATTCCACTCTGCTTTTGTTTTGTTATTTGAGTTCAATATATCCTGATCGTGTTTCATGATTTTAGCCTGCCTTATGACTTTTCGTAACTATGTTTTGTATTTTTTAAAGTAGATAAGGAAATCTTGAGATACGTTATGACGTTTAGAAATGAAAGAAAGAATTCGCTTGTTTTTACAAGATGTCCTAATCCCTTGTGTTATACAAGAATTGCTTTTCCGTGAAATATTTAATTTTCTTTTTTGAAGAGGAAAGCAAGTGTTAAAATGAAATGAAAGAGTTGAAAAAAAAAAGAATTATATTTGTCGTTTGTATCAACAGCATTATAAACCGCTTCCCATGACTCCTGCATTAAGTAATCAATGAATATTTTTATTTTACTTTTTGTAAACAATCTAGTCATACGTGTATTATTCATTGTGCCAGTGATCGCATTTCTTATAATGGTAAGAATTTGTGCATCGTGGTCACTGTATCCTAAATCTTCCTAAAAATCTCCCCCCGTAAAGGCGTGCTTTTCACCTTCGAAAGTTAAGGCTAAATAGTGATGTCCAGAACACGTGCCTTTTAGTATACTTGTCTTTTTCTAACGTGGCGGCTGAGGGTAGTATCATGGATGAATAAATCTATGGTAGTATCTCCAAGATGGAATTCGGCACGACATTTTGAGAACAGAACTGGAAAAAAATATATTGTTAAATTAGCTGAAGCAGTTTCAGAGCAGAGAAAACTAATTCTGACAGCATGAAAAAGAAATAAAAGAAAATGAAAACAAAACGACAATGATTTTAAAATATGCCTAAAATTTCATAAAATGGTACATTTATTCAGAGTTGAAAGAAGCTACTAATATCATCCATAGGCTAACTGTCCAAGGTGAACTGTGTCTGATACTGTGCCAGTAGTCTTTTAGCGAAAGATCGCTCCAAGACGCAATATATGATCGGGCAAAACTTCAAATATGTTACATCGTCGGGTGTCACATTCTGCTCTATATCACTGAATTTTGCATTTTTGTTTCCACTTATTATTTCGGCGATAATTTTTAAAGGAAAATATAATGATTTCATCAGTATCATTCCATTTCAGTAGTATTCCAATGACACAAATTCTTTATCAAAGATTAAGTACCATATCATTCATAATAAGAGAAATCGTTTGCGTTTACCAGCGCCATTATATCATCTAAAAGGAGTTCAGGCAAATAATGCTGCAAAGAACGAGTCATTCTCACGATTCTTCACTAATAGCATTCGCATTCATGAAGTATATTTGTCGATTTTGATGAGACAAATATGCATATTAATTGAAATTTGTAGAGAAATATGCCACATTAAGGACAAATAAGCAACAAAATATGAATAATAATTTAGATGTAATGGAAATATGATACATTAACACAAAATACACTTGAATATACCATATAATCTCATCGAATTTCAGTTCGTTTGATTGTTGTGTGGCCATTTGATAATTAGCATACCATAAAGCTCGTAATTTAAAATATGATTTTTCATAAACTTCCGAGCCTTTAGCAGTAATTTGGGAGCGGACGACTACTTTTTTGCCAAATTACACAAAAATACACATTTTCAAAAAGTTCAACATGAACTCTTTTGCAGATGTTTTTGATTAACACATTTCATCTTAATGAAAATTGTATCTTCATAATTGTAGTTGTAGGAAAACGCCGAAAAAAATTTGAATTTTTTCCATTTTCGAAAAATCACTGTTTGTAACCAACATGAGACTACACGTATTAAACATCCTTCAGACTATTCACAAAAAATTTCATAAAAAACGATGGAACCGTTTTTGAGAAAAAATGTATAAACAAAAATTAACAATTGCTTATATTTCATGCAAAGGTAAGCGAAAACCCTAATTTTTTTGTAAAATTGTACATGACATTATTTCAAAATCTATCTTTATGAACAGATTTTATGAAGGTGACAAATCTCTAACTTCAATATTATTCAAATATATCTTCAGACTACCCAACAACAAAATTTAATCAAAATCGATGTAATTTTTTAAAATTTTTGTAAATGCCCCCGGAGCTTCATGTAAAGTACCCTCAAAATTGAAATATCGGTTTCAAATTAAAGGGGCCGTGACACCAGCCAGATCGAGTGGAGAATATCAGTTTTGGAGAAAATCGGCTTAACAGTTTAGCCGCTAGCGTGGTTCAGACTGACACGTTTTGCCGTCAATCGATTTTTCGGTATCAAGGACAAACAAAGCATAGATTCTGGCTACACCACGTGTAAGAGGATGTTTTGTCTTAATTTAGCAACTGGTTTTATGCACTTTTTCGTCACCAGAGCCCGGCAATGAATTTTTTTACGCCGAAAATCCACCGTTTTTTTCGCGCAGCAATACAGAACTTTATACTATGTATAAGTATTCATTGCCGTATGCACGATCGTACACGAGAAAGTAACTAGAGGTGGTACAGAATGGCACAGACTTTCTCGTAGAGAACTTTTCTAATTTCATTGGCGTGAATTGGTACTGGACAGTCTTGTCCTTCTTGCCTGCTGCCATCTATCGCCGTAAAGAGTAGTTTTTGGAATTTTCTCAACTTTTCAGTTTCCTAATTGTAAAACCGAAATATAATTTTAAAAATATCATAGAAGGCTGAAACATCGTTCTAAATAGCAATTTTCATTGACAAATTTGGAATCCGTTCTTAAGGAAATAGCGTTAAGCGTTACTACAAAAACGAAATTTGAAGCTATTTTTCACAGGAATCTGTTGAGTTTTCGAAAAACTTCAATTGAAGTTATTTGAAGAACTTCCACTCACAAATTGGTGGTATGGTAAAAAAATCCATTCAAACGTGCATATTAACGGCGTGAGAGATATTTGAAAAATATTACATTGGTCTGTTTTTTTAAAAACAAAAGAATTCACCAAAATGAACTTTGTCATATTAAACAATGCAATTAGCACTATCAATTGGAAATTTTTTTAATAAAAATTTGAAACCGTTTTTGAGAAAATGCAGTTTGAGCGTTTCTGAAAATGCGGAATTTTGTGATCATTTTCACCGAAAACTTGATTTTCGAGAAACTTTACTTGACATTATTTAAAGCACGTGTACTCATAAATATAATACTGTGAAGAAATCACCTCGAATGTAAGTATTGCCGACGTGAGAGAGTCCAAAAAATTACATTTTTGTAATTTTTGAAAAAACAAAAAATAGAGCTAAATGGCGTTTGTCATCTTGTAGGTAACATGTGCCAGTAATCATAGCAAAAATTTAAAGAAAAAATTTGGAGCCGTTTTTGAGAAAATCTTGTTTTAATGTTTTTTTAAATTGCAAATATTTCACGAAAACTACTAAAATCTTCAAAAATGTCTACTGACATTAAGGCTAAATGTACCGACACTAGTTCAATTTGACGCCACCACGTGGCAGCACCAAAATAAGCAAAAGTTATTAGACCAATAACGTCTGCACAAATCGTCCGATTTCGGATCTGTAAACGGCAATGGACTCCTTTGTAAAATAGAATTTACGCTACAAAGCCTTTTTTTCAAAAAAGATTTCCAAAATGTTTTAATTTTTTCTCTCTCATTGTTCCGGGAAGAAATTAAAGAATATGGGCATATAGCGCGATGACGACGTGATTCCTGAATCCAACGCCGTGTCAATCATGCAAATCCGATGAATAGGAGCGGCATAAAGTGAAATTTGGAAAACGCCTCCCCCCCTCGCGCTCCACGCCTTTGCGTCACCCGACCCTTGGGGGCCCTCCCTCGACGCGGCCGAACGGCCAAACCCGGCAGCCTGCGGCACGAGACCCGGCAGGCAAGCCGGGCAGTCGGTTTATGCTTTCGTCCCTTTCAATCTCAATATATTTTTCTCCACATATCAAACTAGTGATGCTGTAACACAACCAAACGGTCTCGTATCATCTGTAAAAGTCGTATAAAACTATATATCTTGTTCACATATTTCCGTCGTCCTTCGAATACCATCAAAAAATTATTTGAGGCATTACTCAAAATATCGGTTCCAATTTGGAAACTGATTTCAAAAAGAAAATTGAACTAATTGAGTAGATATCACCAATATTCCATGTCCTAACATCTTATTTTACATACATTTTACTTCTAAATCTTCCGTTATCATTCCACTACCAGAAAAAATGAGCCGAGATTACTCACGAGCTTATTTATTCTGCGACTCGATTTTTGACCTCAAAACGACGTTTATCTCCTTGATAGATTTCACTTGAACCTGTTTTCCCAAGTAAAATCGTCGAAGCTAATTTTAAAACTGTTTTCGTACTTTCGGACAAATTTGAAAAAGTGGTAAAATAGCACGCAGGCGAGATGTCTCCAGAATCCAACGCGACAGCATACACTGAAATAGGATTAATCGAATTATTTCGACAAATGTAGAAAACAGAAAATCTTCAGTAATGTCAAAATTCTATTTCGCGGCACTGCCCGACGACATGAGATCTCATGGCTAGAGTTCGGATTCGAATGTAATTACTAGGGCCCGGATTTTAATGACAAGTCAGAAATTTTTTCTGAACCTTCGGGTGAAATTTAAAACAGTTTATGCACGAATCCAGGTATTGTCGATTAGAAAACCGTATTTGTATTGTGCATATCAAGTCATATTTACACCATTTTTAGTAAAGGGTCATATTTTGGCCAAATCTTGCCATTAATGCATATATTTGCCATATTTTATAGGACTATTTTTAGTAAAAGGTTTTTCTATTTTTAGTAAAATTTTGCCAAAAGCATATTGCACCGAACCCAGTCTCCCAAACCTACCTGTGCTTACCTGGGCTCGTGTGGCCGGCTAGCTCAGGAAGCATGTAGATTATAGAAGTATGGATGGTGGACGGATTTAGCTACGTGATTACTTAAAAAAATTATTTAGAACACAAATGAACTTTAATGAAAGAATTAAAATTTTAACATACAAAAAGCAAGATCTGAGCTCGTGAGTAATTACTTCTTCTAATTTTACACTACAAAGCTAATACATTGAAGGGAACTTAATATTGTAAGGAAGTCGCCAATGCGCGGCGAGCACTTCCTGGAGGTTGACTATACCCCCTGGATAAAAGTTTCTTTCATAAACAAGCGTTGCGCCTGAAGGGCGTGATGAAGATTTTGCCGCAGCTCGAGAAATCAGAACAGTCACCGTTTACAGGCAGGCCCGCTGGGGTGAGCAACCTCCACAGGTCGCCGAACCTCACGCCAGACGGCGTGTCCCGTGGGTGCAGGGGAAGCCCTTGAGTCCCGCGTCGGCGGCGGCGGTGGCGCAGTGTGACCACGGCGACGGCGGCAGCGGCGACGGCGGTGGTGCAGTGATGGTGACGACAGCTCAAGACTCAGGCGTCCGTCAGCGCGATAATAATCGTCACGTAAATTGTGACGTGCGACGCGGGCGTGATCGGCAGAGATAAAAAAAAAATATATACTCGACAAGTGAGTAACCGGAGGAGCTACTCGTTCTCAGTTTAAAGTAGAGGGACACTGCCCTTCTCCCGCTCTACTGTTCTGCGAGCTGAGCGCACGTCAGCGCTCACCTCTCCTCGCCCTTCTGATCTGCCTACTGTGATCTCTCCCACCGTTCTGATGTGCCTGCTCGGCGCATGCCTTTTCTCACAAGCCTTTTCTCCCCCCCCCCAGTTTCCCAAATGTTCTAGAAGTTTTCCGGAAATTTTGCCAAAACGTGCTTCTATTGGTGAAAAGTTCCTACGTCTTAACTAAATTTTGTCCAATCAGCTCTTGCGTCTTGCCGGTGTGTCGAGCGGAATTTTCCCTAATGCGCTCTCACTCGCACACTTTTTGTAAATAAACGCAGGTGGTCTCCCGGAGTTTCCAAACTGCGCAGCCCCCCTTCCCAGCTAGATCCTCAGGGAGAGACCCGCGTCGGCGTTGGCGAAAACAAACACAGTTCCCCCCCGTTTGCCTGGCGCCGAGATGTCGCGGCTGCAGCTGTGCGGAACGAATTAGCCGCCCGACGGCTCAGAAAAGACGCAAAAGGCGCCAGCACGTGATTACGCAACATTTTGTTTACGATTATCCGGGATACAATATTCGGTATCGTTACAATATATGTCATATTTTTAAGGACACAAGAATAAAAAGCCTAACAATTTCGCAACATTTGAAGGCAATAAGGCAATGAACCAAAGCTGCACTGCAGTGACATCGCCGCCTTCAAATTCTCTTTCGTGACGTCATGTAATGTGGAGAGGCGCTTTCTCAGATACAAAACTACCTGGAAACTACACCTTGTGATCCAATGCAACCCTCTAAAAGACGTATTAGAGGAAATTAGAAAACATCAAACAAGATGTAGTAGTAAAGCAAAACATTTTGTTTGATGGGTTTTATTGTAGGTACTGTATTTGATTTCTTTTACAGACACAAGCATTTTTTTTAAAATGCTAGTTAGTTCCAAAGCTTGCAAACCGTATGTACCATTCTTACAATCTGTTCTTGAGTGAATTTTGTATTTATGTTGTACCTAAAAAATCAACAGGAAATATTAAAAAATAAACTTGTATAGCGTCATATTTTATTTTTTAAAGTCATATTTACATAGGTTTTAGGTGATAAATGCTTGAATATTTCGCTGATTTTTAGGTCATTAAAATCCGGGCCCTAGTAATTACATGTTTCTATGTACTGTACTGAAATTTCTGATCTCGGCGAATTGTTGAAATCTTATCAAATATCTAATTTTTTCGTCACATATTTTGTACAGGATTATGTATTTTACACATTTTGCTAATTGTACAATTTTTTACAAATCTACCAAATTTCTTCAAATTCTTTCCGATAACATATTTGGTTAATTTTGAAAAGGGTTTCTTTTAAATTTGTTGTGATGTTTTAGCAATAACCATATTTTTTCTTGTACTAATTCAGAAATGTCTCACGTAAAGATATTGAAAAGAGTGCTTGGAAGATTCTGCTCGTCCTTGAGTTTTCTATGTGCAAACCATTGTCATTGCTGACAGAGATGAATACATCATCTTACACAAACAATAGGCAGAGAAAGTATTTATTTGTAAATTAGATTTAATGAATCTTTTATTTATGGAATTTCAAATTGTGAACATTTTACTTTCTTCCTCTTCTCAATCCCCTTCTCAATCTAAGAAGAGAATATTATGTAATTGTGAACCGGAAAACCCTTATTGCCGGGCCCTGGTAACGTAAAGTAGATAAATTCTGATGCAACATAAAAAATTACTTCTAACTCGTGGTGTAGTGAAAATATGTTTTATGGGTCCTTGATACCTAAAAATCGATTGACGCCAATACGTGTCTGTCCGTTTGTGGTCAACGCTAACGCCTAAACCGTTCTGCCGATTTTCTCCAAAATTGATATTCCCCAACCTACCTGAAAGAACTCGCGCCTTTGTGAGTTTCAAACGGATATTTTGATTTTGGAGGGTACTTTATATTAAGCCTCAAAATCATTTTCAAAATTTTCCCGAAAATCACCAAATTATTTGATTAAATTTTGTCCTCGGGTAGCGTACAAAACGCAAGAGAAATGTACAATTATGGTGTTTGTTGATATCCCTTATTTTTAGAAAATTGCAAACGTGCAATTTTTTGGAGCGTCTTCCCACAACTATAATAATGATATATTTTTTCCTTACTGAAATCTGTTCTGACACATTTGGAAATAAGATCATGTACAATTTTTAAAAAAGTATGAGTAGTTTTCGTGCAAGTTGGGACAAAGTATAGGCAATTAATAAATTTTAACTTTTTCTCAAAAAGAGCTTGAATTTTTTTGTTGGAAGACGATAAAAAATATGATGCTAGTCCCATTTTCGCCCAACCCGCCGTATTTTCGAAGATTACAAAGGTCATGTAAGTTAATTGCAAAACCGCGTTGTTTTAGAGTAATTTGGGAATGAAATTGATGTATATATTAAAAAAATTCTCAAAAACTACTACAAATTTTTTCCACGGATAGAAGGGACGCTAAAAGAATTACCATTTTCGTTGAACTCTATCAATTTTCGAAAATTGCAAATTTAGAAATAATGCCAGAAAGTATGTGATGTATCATCGCTAGCTTTTGTTTGAAATTGTATTGTAAGGATACTTACTCAGTGTAATTGTACTAAATGATATCTAATGAAATTTTATGTTACATATTGCAGGTAAATCTGATTTTACATATTGGTTTTTTAGCATTTTCTTTATTTATTTATGTTGATATTTTGCAATTTCATTCTACAAGTTTTTCCGGACTTACTCGTGGCATACATATTAATACTACGCTCAAGCTGGGAACTGAGATTAGTACATTGCTGATCGCACGTAGTTTATAGGCACTGTTGTGCAATATTTAAATACTTGTATTTGAAATATGAATTTTTGTATTTAAAAAACGGTATTTTTGAGTTTTTTGAGCACGTATTTTGGAGATATATTTAAATACATAAAATAGATGTTTTTAAAAAAGAAATGCTTCAGATACTGTAAATACAAATGAAAGACACAGATTG
This sequence comes from Teleogryllus occipitalis, assembly GCA_011170035.1. NCBI lineage: Eukaryota > Metazoa > Arthropoda > Insecta > Orthoptera > Gryllidae > Teleogryllus > Teleogryllus occipitalis. The sequence goes on from BLKR01010114.1 coordinate 19,963, forward strand.
TAACACAGATTCCGGGTCAATGACCCCATCTCGATCAGGTTTTTCGTCCAGTTTCCCTGATCCATTGAGCAAATGCTGAGATGGCCCCTTGTTTTGCCCCTTGGACATAAATGTAACTTCATTTTCTCTGCACGTCTTCTAGAATTCAGTGGGAAATAGAATTATTCAAATTATCGTTTCCATGTTGTCGCGGCAGGAAGTAATAAGAGCCAAAATTTATTGCTTATTTATCCTTGAAAATAGATTTTACTACATGGGAGTTTTGTTTGTTTTTTTCTCCCTTTCAAAATTCAAAATTTATTGCTTATTTATTCTTGAAAATAGATTTTATTACATGGGAGTTTTTTTGTTTGTTTTTTTCTCCCTTTCAAAATTCAAAATTTAAGTAGTATATGACTTAGTGTAGGGATCACAGAATTTTGAAAATGTGCACACAATTCACTTTTCCCCATAGCACGTCATACGCAGTTTTTAACTGTTTTTTTGACGTAAATTAAATAAAATAAATAAATAAAAGAGAAGATAACAAGGATAGTTTGTTTTTCTTTGATTCTGCTACAGAACAGGGACCGAAAAGGTATTGAATATCGCTATTTTTTCATATCTTTTTCAAATACCTTTATTCTTTTATACCGGTAAAATACCTCTATAAGACGTCTATACCGGTATGAACGTCCATAAATGTTATACCGGTATTTTCAATGAGAAACAATAGCTTACCATCAATACATGTTGACAAAATAAGTTAGTTAAGTTAAAAATATCTCACAAAACGTTTGTTAATCAAATATACTTTCATAGTTGTTATTTAATGTTTAAATTATTTTGTTTATATATATATATATATATATATATATATATATATATATATATATATAAAATATTTGATTACTAAAAATAAGGAAATGCGAATGATTCCACTAATTCTTATAGAGTAAATATAATCTCCACTTCGTCATTGCACTATGATCTCGCCCACTGAAAACTGCTCACCGCCCTCTTCCTACGCTTGGGCATAACGAATTGCATGTGTAGCACGCAGCCCGCCGAGGAACGCGGCGACATGTCTGCGGAGGTCAGGAAAGTCACGCTATCAGAACAGCAGTGTGCCAGAGGTGCGACCCTACTTCCCGGTCAGAAGGGATACTGTACACATTCAAAACGTGACAAGTGTAGCGGCACAGACCACCACGAGGTATTTCGGCAATAATCCCTTTCAGCCACAGGAAGTCGAACAAAGGGACGGAAATGCCCAACGGCTTGTCAAACCCACGCCAAGGAAAAACCCCTGACGTCATGGGAAGGGCGCGAAGGCCTACGTCACAGGGCGGTTAATAGATTAGGCAGATGGCGCTACTTGACGGTTCTACACCAAGATGAGACAAGTCACGTGACGCACAACCCGATGCGTGATTGGCGGAGAGCCACCGCGTCATCATGACGGGAGAGGGAATGGCGCGTGCCATAAATAGGGAGATACGAGCTTTCTGAGCCTTCTTATTTGAGAATTCTTCGGTGAGCGATCTTCTGCTTTTCTGGTTCGGCCCCTCTGAGTATCGCGCCGCCGTAGGGCTGCCGAGTGCCGCGATCAGTGTCTCGCGCTGAGGCGTTAGCCGCCGAACTTGAACTGGTACAAGCATGGACGTTACCGCGTGTACGCACGCAAGCGTGTCCGCCCCACATGTGCGGGCACCACCCGAAGCAACGGAAGACGGAAGGCGCCTTCCCTGAAGCATCGCTCTCACCACGCCGCCACTTCAGCGAGTTGCGAGGGAGACTCGGCGCCGACTGGAGCTGACTGAGCCTCGCTACCACCGGAGACCAACACCTATCAGCCCCGGTCACGGAGCATTCGGGTGAGATCGCCAAGTGAGGCAACCGCCCACGAACATTTAAATCAAAAGGTGGAGAGAAAGACGGTTAAGACAGAGAGAGAGAAATAGATCGTCAGAGCGCAGTAGGCGTCAACTGTAATTTAGGACTGATATGATGTATGGGGCATAATTGTTTATCTTGGGTGGGTATTAGTATCATTAAAGCAATATTTATTATATAATCAGTTCGTTCAATGAAAGAAAACCAGAATCCAGTCATGCATGTCTCCCGAATCCTCTGCCAGAGTATTTAAGTGGCTACGCAGGTGAGTTCTCAGTACCACTGGCAGCCGGGCAAGCAGCCAGCCCACGTTGAACAGGGCAGAAGCTCACACAAGTCAACCTCCTTTTCGAGAAAAAACGCAAAAATATTATAGCATCAAATTTATGCAAATATTTTATTTCTACTCAATTCTTAATTATGTAATAATGATAGCTATATATATATTATTAATATAAAATTTAAATATTCTATGTTTGGTTGAATTTTAGCGTGAGTTTCGCGTCGGATGTCTCGTTTTTAATAAATGCGAAGGACATGTCCTGCTTTGAATGACAGCTGGACATGTCTTGATTTGAACGGAAAATAAATGCTTTTTTATTGAAATTCATAAAAATATATTTTTTTAATTCATAAAAATATATATCATTTTCTTGCATATTTTTTGCAGCTTTTTGCAAAAATCCATTATTGCAAATTTTATTAAAAAGTATATAATTTATTTATTGTTTAAGTAAGAATATCCAAACTTAAAGAATTTTATACAAATCCATTGACAGGTTTGGCGAAAAAAAGTGCCTTCATTTTTCCTCTTTTTATCAAAAAAACAATTATTTTTGACATATTTTTAAAAAGTATGTTAGGCTTCCTTACCTTACGGTTTGAACGATTCATGTTTCGTGATTTTTTTTTTTCATTTTGTTCTTTTTTTCTTTATTTTCGTTTTCTCGAACGCTCGGTAATGTCACTAACAGATACCTCCACTTCCACGGCTCAGAATTATTCGATGTAGGATAATATGTTCCTCCAATTCAAAAGTAAATAGCGATATAGAAGCAAAATGTTTCACATACAGAAAGAACAATTTCATGTCTGTTCGTGGTCAGTAGCTAAGTGACTGATTTTCTATACTATGAAGTTGTAAACATTTCATATAATTGAACCGTTACTGCTTTAAATATTGCAAGTGATGATTAGACAAGCGGCCAGGGAAAATCCTCAGGCCCAAGGAACCCCAACCTTGCCCCAACCCATCGGGACTCAAAACACGTAGTAAGAGCCAATGCTATATAAAACCTAAGGTTTGGAAATGCCTTTCTTTTTATACAACTTTTTTAATAATAGAAATCAAGTGTTTACCTTTCCTCCTAAATAAACGACAAATGACTCATTTGCTAGTAACATGGTAAATAGCAATAAAATCATAAAGAGAAGGATTGTTGACATGCTACGTGTAGTTCATAAACATTTTATAAGTCAATTCTGTAAGACAATCTCACTACAGTTATGGATGGAGTGGAGAGGAGTCAGATTAGAGAGGACAAATTTTTTGCTGATCTCACACGGAATTTTACATGTACGCGTATATAAAAGAACAGTTTGTTCATACGATTATCGATTCTTTTCATTCACAAACAACTACTCAAGCTTAAAACATCGATAATAAACATAAGTTTTCATAAATGTTTAATTTTTTACGAAATATGTTCATGTGTCTATACAAAATCTATGTTTTGAAAATATCAACATCAATGTTGCATCCCTATTTTCGACACCTAGATGAGGATCGCCGATTTAATACTTTTGCATTCTGATTCACATTCCCTAATAGGAGGTTTATCAGTGAGACTGGTAAACCACGTTTTACTAGTAGTATATTAAATCTTATAAATTGAATTGTTAACCGATTAAATGTTACATAAAAGCGTGTACGATCTTTAGAAAAATAGTATCTCAATGTAGAAATGTAAAACTTGCAGAATTAGTAACTGTATAACAAAACATAATTTATCCGCCTCATAGACACATTCATTTCACATTCCTCTTCTAGTGTGGTGTTTCTGTCTAAGGGCTAAAATTTTATTGCTTTCAAGACAATTTAATGCATTAAAAAATACATAAATGTGTCACAATACAAATATTTTACACTACATCCTTTTCTATTATCATTTACGTAGTTTGTACCAAAATGATGCGCCGGGAATTACTTATTCCCGTCTTCAAGTTTATACAAATATAACAGATTCCTTTTATATCAATATAACTTACCAAGTAAGCTGGGACATGTCATGATTCTTAATATTAGATTTCAATGTTGGTTACAACGTTAGATTCAGGATGCATTTCGCCTGCGCGCTATTGTACCACTTCTTCAAATTTGTCCGAAAGTACGAAAACAGTTTTAAAATTAGCTTCGACGATTTTGCTTGGGAAAACAGGTTCATCAAGTGAAATCTATCAAGGAGACAAACGCCGTTTTGAGATCAAATATTGAGTCGCAGGATAAATGAGCTCGTGAGCAATCTCGGCTCATTCTTTCTGGTAGTGGAATAATAACGGAAGATTTAGAAGTAAAATGTATGTAAAATAAGATGTTAGGACATGGAATATTGGTGATATCTACTCAATTAGTTCAATTTTCTTTTTGAAATCAGTTTCCAAATTGGAATCGATATTTTGAGTAATGCCTCAAATAATTTTTGATGGTATTCGAAGGACGACGGAAATATGTGAACAAGATATATAGTTTTATACGACTTTTACAGATGATACGAGACCGTTTGGTTGTGTTAGAGCATCACTAGTTTGATACGTGGAGAAAAATATAGTGAGATTGAAAGGGAGGAAAGCATAAACCGACTGCCCGGCTTGCCTGCCTGAGAGCACGGCCTCCTCCCGTGCCGCAATCTGCCGGGTTTGGCCGTTCGGCCGCGTCGAGTGATGGCCCCCAAGGGTCGGATGACGCGGCAGGGGGGGAGGCGGTTTCCAAATTTCACTTTACGCTGCTCCTATTCATCGGATTTGCATGATTGACACGGCGTTGAATTCAGGAATCACGTCATCGCGCTATAAGCCCACATTTTTTAATTTCTTCCCGGAACAATGAGGAAAAAAATTAAAAGTGTTGGAAATATTTTTTGAAAACACGGCTTCGTAGCGTAAATTCTATTTTAAAAAGGAGTCCACTGCCGTTTACAGATCGAAAATCGGACAATTTGTTCAGACGTTATCGGTCTAGTACATTCCCTGTGATAGTGCTGCGATCTATTGATTTTTCCTATAAGTATTTTTCGGTACATTTAGCCTTAATGAAAGAACTATTTATGGACAACAAATTTCATTTGAACGAAAAATCTGTCTTCAATTTTGTAGTTGTAGGAAGAAGCCGAAAAAATTCAAACATTTGCAATTTTGGAAAATTTACAGTTAACTGTGAAACTCGGACATATGCCACCTTTATAAGTGTATTATACACTATTCTTACAAAAAAATTGAAGGAAAGAATTTGCAACCGTTTTTGAGAAAATTTTGAAAATGTCCAGGAAGCTTTATGTAAAGTTATTTTGTTCAATGAACGTAAGTTAAAATCAATAGTTACGAACGTTTATTTTAGTTAGTTACGTAAGTTTACGAACGTTATTCTGGTGATTCCATCACCAAACAAATTAATATCCGAAAACTAGACTGTATTACCATGCATGCCGTCCATAGTTTTTATCAATCAATATTTCGAGAAAACGTACTGGTAGCACTTCGGTTAGAATATTATAATGTGTAATTTCAGAAAATTGTTCTAATCGTGGCACTACGCAAAATTGCGTTCCGTTGTCGTGTTAAAGGGCCAAGCAGCGGTCACAGGCCTCCTGTTGCCAAATCCTGAGCTGTTGCCACTTTCTCAGTTATCGCTTCCGAGCAAGGAAACAAAACGCACACTGCCGGCGTGGATAGCCGTTACAGCTCTCTGTCGGAAAATAAGAGTTCCAGTGCAGCTAGTAATCACTGGATTATCAAAAATATTTGATTGAAAACACACCTACCATTGACACAGTTATTCACTTTCTGTTCATCTGACTACCAATACAAACAATAGAAAAGCCGGTCTTATTTTCTTGTTTTATTGATAACGGCTACGTAATATATTACAACTTTTACCCTACTAACACTTCATTCTTCTAATAAACCTCAAGGAAACGACGGCTGAGGGAGAAGAAATAAATAATTAATGAAAAGTAAAACGATATATGAAATTTCACGCCAACAATTGATTTTAAAGTAATTTGCCAGATACATACAATAATGGACAAAATAAAAAATAAGTAGTGCAGGCTAGAATTTGAACCCCAGATCTTCAACACAATAAGGAGCCGCCCAACCAGGTACGCTACGATACTGGCAAAGTCACTTATGCTGTGTTTTGAATATTACGTTCATGCCAGAAAATTCTTTCGAAAAATACCAAAAGCTACTGTTTTTTTTTCAGATAAAATTCTAAATTAAATGAATTTTAAAATTTAATATTTAAAAAAGATTGCACTTGGAAATAAATCTCCAGCATATATATATTGGTGTTCGAAAACATATATATTGTCACCATATAACTCAAACTTTTGCGAAAAACACTCAAATTTCAAGAAACGTGCTCATGAGATGATTTGAAGGTCTAATATTGAAGAGCAGATTCTATTAAAAAGAAATATGTATAATTATCTTTCGTCTAACGCAGTGTATTCTTCAGCCAACATTCACAGAAGTAACGAATAGTTCACAGAAAACTGCCAGAATGGGAAGCATTCTTTTCGGTACATTTTTCAGTTTTAGAGGAATATCATTATGTCACACATTGGATCTAAATATTCCGTCTTTTTTCTACAGAAATAAGCCGAAGAACGTTTACTCATTCGTATACGAAGTAGAGAACCCCAATGTTATAGACAAACCTGAAAGCCACTTTGACATATTTTAAGAAACATAATGTTTAGAAGAAGAGCAGTTTAAAAATTTGAGATTCTGTTTTTGGAGAATTTATTTAAATCGTTTTTGGAAAATTGTTATTAACTCTCATGGTTTTTTAAACTATTCCAATTTTCTTAACCCATTTATATAATTTTTTCAATTATACAATTTGTCCGATTTGTTACGCAGGATTCAAGCAGGAGGCTTTAAGTTTTATTTACTATGTGTACGAATAATATGAAACAATTGAATATTTGTAATATTGAAAAATTAAAACTTTGTAGTAAAAATAATGTTTACTATGTTTTTAAGTACACGTTGCGACAGCTCAGTGGCATCGTTACAGTTTTCCCTATAACGTCACTGACCGGGAGGACCTAGAGTTCGAGTACCGACGTTGGCGGATGGTCGACTGTAGTTACTTATGTAGGTCGAAAAACTTTGGAGCCGTTTTGGAGAAAAGTTTGAAAATTCTCCCCAGGGGCTTCAAGTAAGTTAACCCCAAAATTTAAAGAATTATTTTCGAAATCGCAAGGCCTCGATTTGGGCCTGATTGTTAATGGAATAATCATTTTGACAAAAATTCTTCGAATAGTTTATCGACTAGTTTTCACAGAGAAAAAGACTGACAGACAGACCAGCCCTCACACGGACGGACAGACGGACGTTTTGAAATAATAACAACTCTCTCTTGGTAATGAAGACTCCAAAACGTGTATTTCCATTAAAATCTCGACATCGATTTACTGCAACATTAGATATACACCTCTCTAAATATTACTTTTGTTACTCCGAATGTTTACGAGAAAGTAAAAATAAATATATAAATAAATACACGTTCACACACCACAGAGTAGGTTACACGCAAAAAAGAACACCAATTACAGAGCCCGAATTCCCGCCCGTCAGAATGCAGTTGTAATGTTATTACATAAACATGGGGTCCCACCAACTACGGACCACCTTGGGGTGACCCATAGTTGGTGGGACCCCCTGTTTCTAACTTCTAAACGGTTCAGGATATCGACATGCAGTTTTTGCTGAACAATGCGGAATCATGGGGCAAGTAACATGCAGTAGAGAAATTGCCTATAATATTTTTAATTTTCGAGAAATTTAATTATCTTTGATTTTTTTAAATGGAACTATATATTTTTCTCACCAGCAATGGATAGACCATGAAGAGAGGATTAAAATGTTTCATTTGCTAATATTTTGAAAGTAACTTGAGTATAAAATTAGGCTTTCTGACATGTGATTTTGAATTAAATGGGCTATCTTGTAGCAGCCCTTGCAACTCTCGTTTTTGGGGAAGGTGGCCATCGCGACGTCTAGACTGTTGCGTGGAGAGGAGAGACTGAGAGGGGTGGCAGTGGGGGATAAGAGGCATAACTATTGCAATTCTTGGTGTTGACACAGACATCACACTAAGAAATAACTTTAACAATCAGAATGGAAAATTTTTTTCCATTTATTTATTTGGATTCAAGTTGCCTTTTACTAAAATTTCAAAACATCGATCGTTCCAAAGAATGATATAAAATAATTGGTAGCGTAAGGAAAATGATAATAATAAATACCATTTTCAAACTGAACAAGAAGCCAACCACCGTCCCTTCGTTGGTAAATGTCATTTTTAATTAAAATAATCACTCGTTCACTTTGCAGCCATACAACTACTGTTCATAATGAAAAAAAAAAAAAAAAAAAAGAGGTGCACTTCCATCTTCTATATTTTCAAGGTTGTGGTAGCACTTGGCGCTATGAAATGAGAAACTCTCTGATCAGTAAGAGTAGTCGCGAATGCAGATATGCATTTTTGTTAAAGTTCGGTAAATTTACACCGATTGAACTGTCGAGAGTATTTCAATTTTTTATTGCTTTGTTCTTCCAATAGTACGTGTTTAAATAGGAAGTTTAGTTGCCGTGAATAATAAGAGAAAATGTCTACCTATCTATTATTTGATGAATTAATCAAAATTTTACAATGAAAATCTTTAAGCATTCATTCGCTTCCCATGTTTTAAAATGATGGCTTATTTTTGCTCTGAGTTCGATTTTTGTAAGTTTATTATTATTATTATCGTTTTCGCTACAATATTTTTTATTTCGTTCTTTTCGATTATCGTTGATTTGGAATTTCAGAAGAAGAAAAGTTTGAAAAGAATTTCAGGCAGACCGGCCGAGAGGAAGACCACGAAAAGATGGTCGAAACGTCGGCAACACAGCCTTCGACGCGGCGTCACCCGGACATCCAAGATTATTCACATGATCGATGATTAATGAAAGTGATTGTAGTATACTAAGCGAATGAATAAGGATGACGAAATAAGTCTCGTAGTGGATACCTCGAAATGTTTACTTTTCATAGCGTCAAATTCGGGTAGCTATATTTTCTTAATTAAACCCCAAAATATCCAAGCAGTTATTTCAAATTCAATAGAACTACAATTTTATTCACAATAATACTAACCTGATATGACTTTCTACAAACAATTATTTGGAGATGTGAACTTCATCCTAAATTTTCATCCTAAACCGTTACTTTTAGTTTTAACGATTATGTTAATGTTTGCTACTCAGAGACACGGACCACGCTCGAAAGAACATAATAAGTAAACGAAATTGAGGATATTATGATTATTATGTCGCAGTAGCTTCGTTGTTGAAATGGCGACTGATTCTTTCATATGCTCAGAGATTTTCTGTTTTATTAAGATGACCTCGGCATATACGTACTTCGAAGGCTTGAAAGTTTCCATGATTTTGACGCGATAAGCGATGACCTCAAACAATCCACTTAGATTCGGAGGGTAGTGCCAAAAAGCATTGTCGTGTTAGTGTCGAATGGAAAAGAATACTTATAGGAATTGTTCTGAACTTGGAATAATTGAATTTTAAAAACATGTTTATTTGCTAACTTTGCAGCTTCATTGAAATTTTCTTAACTGCATACGTGTTACCATTCCTTCAATTACAAAAGTCCATAAATAAACATATGTCAATACTCTATTATAACAGTATTATTACTTATTCCATTCTGATGCTATCTGCTTCTAAAGGTAGCAGACTTACTGGTTAGAATGAAATTGTGAATGTTATAAGAACGTATTTCGTATTTGGAACGTGTGAATACTGAGGAGCCGGAAGCTAGAATGTCTATATTTATATCTGAATAACAATTAATGCAAAATTATTTTTTCCTTGTATATTTAATTTGAAAAATTTCCACAATTTTATATGTAAAGAATTGGCTTCCTAAGAAGGTGGATAAAGGCTTTCTCTATCGGAAAGCGAGTGTTACAATTTATGATTAGAAGCTCAGCTTATTTCGCCTTGAAACGTGTGGAGGAAGGACGCAATTTTCGCCGGGAGGTATTTCTGGAAGCCAATTGATGACTCTTTCTTGCTCCCAAGTTGAAGATTGTTCGGTAGTCAACTCGAGTAGTATTTTAAAATTTATGCTGTAATTGTTAAACAAATGGAACTTAAAGTATTTAGAATAAAATGAAAAATTAGAGAGCTGAAAACCAGGAATATCTAACCAGCAACAATTTTCATGGCAATGTATGCAAGCGTTGTGGCCGCTTGTCCCCTCCACCCCCGTTAGGAACTTCAAATGTATTTGCCGGAGAAACTAAGCGAGCCGTTGCAAAACGGCTTGTAGAAAAACCTTGCGTGGGAACTGCATAAGGAAAAGCTTTGCGTGGGAACTTACAAAAAATATTGTCATGACATGTTAATTCCTTATAAACAATTACATATCTCGGAAACGAAAGACGATAGCGCCAATCGGATTGCGGAATTTTGCATCTCGTTTAAAGGCAATTTTAAAAAAGCAATACATTTTATTTGAAAAATATTAAAATTTATAATTAATTTCTAAATTTTGCAATTCTAAAGTGGGATGGCTTCTCTTATGTTCCAGAACCGAAAACCGAATTAACAATTTTGCAATAATTAGCAATTTTGCAATAATTAGCAATTTTATAAACAATTCCGAAATGTGCACTATTTTTGTCGGAGAGTGTCCCCAAATTGTCCCTGATTTGATGATCGCAAAATAACCATTTTGACATGAGATGCAAATTAATTGCTAAATATCTTGTTTAATTGTTACTTTAATGATAAATATTCACTTGGCCTTTGAATGTTACTGTCTTTTATGGAAATGGTTCCCTATAAGTCCTCTAACGATTCGAGAGAGACAGTATTTTGCATTTTGGCAAATGTAATATACATATTGTGGCGGCACTTTCGAATCGACGGAATTATTGTAATGAGATTATGACATTTTGAGAAACTACTGTCACTGAACGCAGCCTTTGTAAGACGCCACTCGCCCGGGGGGGACTTCCCTTCTCAGCGACCCGCGAAAGGTTTACGATAGGCAGCTGTCTGCCTGGCCCTCAGTGTACCCTCGCCACCCCGGCACCACAGGCGTCCTATAAACAAAACCCGCTGACCTGCGCTCGCCCCAGCGAGAGGGTCCCTCTTAGCCCATGTTTATCATTAAAAATAACTTTCAAAATTACGAACTCTGACAGATTTCTCACACGTGCACGCACCCAGCGTGAGAGAGAGACAGAACATTTTTATCTTGTGGAAATTTCCAGAGATCCTCGCATGGTGATTGGGCGAGAGAAATTTAGAACGTAGTATACTTTGGCCAATTAGAATTATAGGAACGTTGGGAGGGAGCGTTTTTCTTAAGAAGGGGTAACTCGGGGAGGGGGAGGCGAGCTCTGCGGCGCTGCGCGAAGACGCGAACAGTGAGATTGGAAAAAGACGTCAAAGTGTTAGGACGTAGATTTTGTGATAGAAAAGAGCACCACGGGTCGCGAAGTGGACCGGTGTTCTGGGAATGAGGCTGACCGCCGAGGCGATTGCTGTGCGTAAGGTTGCTCAAGGGACAGTAGCAGATCTTATCCAATCGCGGTTAACAATTGTGAGCGTTCACGAACATTAATCCGACGTAATCGCGAAGCGTCACACATTTGTGTATCGGGGTCAGTCACCCACATGTGTTTGCGGCCCTCTGCTTCTGTCTGGGCCGGGCCAATACGTCACGTGAGGTATCTTGTGAACGAGCGGAGGAGACGGTCGACCCAAGACGGCGGGCCAGCCTGCCCAGGAAACTTCGCCCCCATCAGCTGTCTCCAGACGCCGTAGAGAGGGGCCATTGACCTGCCTGCCGGCCCTTCCCAGCAGCCTGCGAGAGATCAACTCGCAATCACTATATTGTGTATGCCCTAGACCCACGCAATTGGGTACACACCCAAGAAATTGCTCTTCAAGCAGACTTGTAACATTTTTTAATTTTTTATTTGTGTTAATGTCAGCGAGGCCGCGCATGGCCCAAATTATGTTTAATTTTAAGAATCCCATTTAACAAGTTGAGCTCAACGGGTAGGGTGATAGTCATTTCTTCACCCAGTTTCTTTTCTTGTCATGTAACTTCCCTGATTTTGGACCAGAAATAAACATGTCGTTAAATTCTAAATTATTATTACATCCTTCCTCCTCCACGCATTCTCAACTGATAGAACTGGATGGCGCCCAACCGATCGAGCTCTGCCGGGCCCGTCGAACGTTCGAGAAAACGTCTGCCGGTTACAATATGAATAATTGAAAATATGCAATTATAATAGTTTTTTATCGAAAAATCTGTAGTAAACTGGATATTTGACAAAGTTCATAAATTGTGTATGGACAATAATATTGGTATTAAAATGTGTATAAGACATGAATTGGTCTAACATCAGTGTTTTATCTGATATAAATGTAATTTCTTCAAAAAGAATTGTGTTGACAGTGGTTAAGTGCTCTGTGTTTATACATATTTCAATGAATTTCCTTTCATGTTCACTCGTATAAGTGTTTCTTCCATGTATTTTTTTATTTGAAAATACTTCCTCTCTGAACTAGCGACGCCCGCCATTTTCTACGACGTAATTTTGTTAGGGCACTTCCCCCTGCGTTGAGATTGGCTACGATGGTTTGTGAGGCTCCGCCTGCGACGTTTCGTCATGACAAGGGCTGTCCAAGCCGTGCAAAAGCTGAACTTAGCCGCAGACAGCCCCGATCAATTTATGTTTCCAGTACTGTACAGCCGACCGCCCTGTTCTCGCACAGATGCCAAATACTCGAGATATCAGAAGAAAATTGTGTCGCAAAATTAAGTATGATTCTCTTAAAACTTTATAAAACGCGCTTGTACAAAAAAGCGTTTGTAACTCGTTTATAATGTAGCTTCATTCCATTCGTACAAATTTAAAAACTCTCTCCGAACGTCGCTCGTTTTGAAAACATGTACTCATGAGGGAAATACCCCACCATTGATTAATAATATTTTAAATTTTGATATTTCCAAACAGTTTTTATAACTATTATGAAATGGTTAATCTCTCTGCTTTTATCAGTGCTATTATTTATTTTGTCTGCCCTGCTATGCTCGAAAATTCTCTCAATGTTAAAACGTTATCTTGATTGTACTTTTAAATTTCAATATGGGTTTCTACATACAACGTATTACCCCTTTAGTCGTATCTGGATATGCAATTCTATACAGAATTACGATTCCTGAAAGTTCTGTTGATTAAAACCAATTATTGAATTAATGGCAAATAACTACAGATTATCACCATATTATTTTTCAAAATAATAAGAATTTAACACTTATTACGATAATATTACTATTAATATTGATTTCAGTACTGACGAAATTATACTTTCTTATGTACGCTTTCCCTCACAAAAATTTATCGGCAAGATTCTGTCTTCCCAACCGCGCCGACAAACTTGGACACCCTGCGGCCAGGGGGAGGGTAGGAGAGGGACGCGTTGACCAATCGCTAGCAGGTAGAACCACAGTTGTCTGCGATGGGTGCAACATCCCAAGGGGCAGAAAGAATGCTGTCTCAGGGGGAGGGGGCTAGTTCGTTTACGTACGAGACGGAAATATCGTCATATTTCCCTGCCGAAGGGGAGATTTTGCCTGGGCGTACGCCACGACGAAAAAATATTTCTAAGCAGGGTTTTCCGTCCAGAATTATTGTCCATAGACCAGTAAATATTTATCATTTTTGCAACAATTATTCTAACTTTGTTATCGATTTGTAACTCCTGTCAAACTGCTATTTTGAGATGTTCATTTCAGGCACAATTTGCGGAGCCTCCCCAGCCGTTCTAACTCATATTTCGAATTTGTTTATAAAATGTTGCAAAATTGTTAATTCGCGGTTTTTGGTTCTAGAACATCGGAGACTTTCCCACATTAGATTTGCAAAATTTGGAAATTGTTTATAAATTTGCAATTGTTGCAAATTTTTTATTGTCTAATCTGAATGGCGTTTAAGTGCGATGCAAAATTCCGGAATCCGATCGGTGCTCTCATATTTCGTTCTCGAGATATATGTAATTGTTTATAAGAAATTAACATCTTAGTAGACCCATGGCCACCTGAAGGTGGCCATGGTAGACCCCATTTGTTTGCGCTTAATTCATTCGCTCTATACAAGCATACTGGAAAAAAGTTATCCAATGCCGCGCGCCGCTTTTACCTGCCACATGGGCTTAAAATGCACTTTCTTGTAAACAAATTTTGTGGCCAATTAAATTATGCTAAATTCGAATATTTACGGCGAGTTTGAGCATAACTTTTATTTTGTTTTTATATTCTCTTCTAAGTCCTACAATTTGCAAGTCGATATATTTATCAAAGAGGAAAGAAATTAATTATAAAAAAATATTTTTCAAGGTTCATTACGCCCAAACAATTGTTTCTGCTTTTCTATCAAAAGGATGTTGAGCAACCGAATAACTGTATTATTAATTTTTTTTAAAGCCCCCTGTTAACACAGAGAGTCAGAAACTATTAGTTCCTCTTGATTCTCCCCATTACCATTAAAAAAATAGGGAAACATACTGTTTAGCTGTTTGCTATGAACTGCACTGGATTGGATGAATGTAGTATTAAGATTTTCAAATACAGAAATATTCAATTTTGTGTTTTGAAAGATCACAAGGGTAGAATCACACGTCACAAAATACTACTTCATTTACACAAGTATAGATATTTCTAAATGAACGTATATAACTTTAAGTTAATATTTTCAATTCAATTTATCATTCAATAATTCAGGATCATCGTTCTAAAATTGTTTATTTGATGTTTTATGGTATAATATAGGAATGCAAGTGTATGTGAAATCGTGTTACATTCTCTCTTCCTCTAGATTAGTAAGTGCATGCAAAGAGATTTTTTGATACAAAATTAAACATCGCTAGCTGACCTCCTAAGTATCAATGCGAATTTTAAACTATTTGTTCTTTATAAATTCAGTAAAATTGCACATTTTTTAAATTCTAACGTTAACCAACAGAAATTCACTAGGAAACCTCCATTGCAATGTGAAATATCATAGCAAATTCTTAATACATATAAAATGACTGGCCAAGGTTAAACTACCTTATTCGATAGATGACATGTCATCCGCAATGAAATTTCATTGCAAAATCGTGTTTCTTTGCATTGTTAATACATATTTTAAAAATATATTAATAATTATATTTAAAACATTTTTATGATTGGCAAACATTAGAATGAAATTTCGTGAATTCCTAAATGGTTGAAAATAAATACATTTTTAAAATTGAAGTATTGTAGCATCTGAAAATATAACAAAGATACGTGCTTAAAACCATTTTTTACTACTAAAATAACTAAAAAAAACTTGTTAAAACAATTCAAAGTTATTTAACGTTAATGTTTACAGTTCTGTACATATCTATGACGTAGCATTTCTAGTGAAAATACTTAGAACGAACTTGGTGGTCAAGTTATATTATCTTCCCAACACATACTAAATTTCAGTTTCAATCCCACTAATATCGGTAGAGTTTGAAGGTGGTTTGTTAGACGCTACTCTCCACTTTATGAAACTCCCGGTACCTTGAATACCTTGAAACTCCCGGTACCTTGCACGACCATCTGTAGAGGAAGGACCTAACGATTTATCAAAAGATAACGGACCATTCAAGGTATCTCATGATCAATCGTTGAAAAAATTTAACCAATAAAATCTACCTCTAAGGAAAATATCAAGTAATCAATGTTAATTATCACCGCTTAACATTGTGTTTACTATTCCGATATTTTCAATATCCCAATAACCTATAGAAAACGAACATTTTTCAGGTTATTATAAAAAAATTCAATAAATATATGCATTTATTCACGTTATTATTTGTAAAACGCTGAAAAATCTTAGATGTTATTTTAATCTGTGTGTTCATCGGAGGCCTGAGATAAAAGCAAAAACTGACAAGCAGAGAAAATTAAAGTAAATGTGAGTGATTGATGAAGTTGAATCATCAAATGAAAACCAATGTTTCTTGCTTCTTATAATGCCACCTTGTTTAATAAACATGTAATTACTTGTGATAAATATATTTAAACATGCAAATTAGTGAAAATTTTGAAAAGTAAAATTATCAATAAAACGTTCATTCATCTTATTACAATACGAAATTGGAGAATTATCAAAGCCGAAATTGATAACCAATTGAATATTGTAATACAATTACGATTTGAATATTATAGGAAGTTAGACGCAATTTGTCAAAATTCAAGTGAACTAAAATATTTATTTAAATTTGACTACTTATCCTACGAAAAATAACATTTTACAGTAATTTGTTGTCAGTTCTTATACCATGGGTTTGTTATAATACTACTTGCAGTACGCAAATTATTATTTTTGCTATTAATGAAGTATAGATATATGCAAGGCTTGATTTCTGCCGGAACCCGTTCCGGTACCTCAGGAATAATTATTAAATTATATTATATATAAATAACTATTGCTATTACATTAATAATCAATTTGAGGGGCGTTCCGGCATCTAAAATTTAAAAAATAAAGCACTGGATCTATGTATCATAATAACTCTTATTACGACACTGATCTCAGTTTCGTCAAGTTTGACTTTTAGACAATGAAAGTAAATGTTCAATCAAAGTTTACCCATGTAAATAAAGTTTATCTTACTATAAATACTATTTAGACAGTGTGTCTATACGTACTATTTAGACAAAACTAGTGCTGCTTCAACAGCACGTACTTATTTGCAATAGTTACGCAATATACAATACGTGAACTTCCAAAATTATTTATTTCAGCAGCAATTTTCTCCTCGCTGGTATTCGATCTCTGATTCTTAAAATGAAGATGGCCTGACCTGTTTCCCCTATACCACCAGTTACACAGCTGACTTCCTCCTTCCCGACGCAAAAAGAAAGTGAAACATTTGCATTTACAGTTCTTAAAAATTCAGAGTGTTTAATTTACATTAATTCAAGATCTAGTTTTAAAAACAGAATTCATGATGGAAAAAATTTCTAAAATATCTTGCGTCAATATTGTTTTTCGACAATGTTAGTGTAATGATCTATCATTTCGAGACAAAACCCCCAGATGCAACTTTACAAAATGTGAAAAGGAATAAACTCGTGTATCGATTACAACGGTGCCGACAGAAAACATTTTACAAGTCAAAATTAAAATAAAGAATTAGAGCGCGTGAAATTTGTGAAAATTGAACATAATCGTCCGGTAGAACAGAAATTATGAAATTAAATAAAACAAACGGCATCAAATTCGGTCAACGCATTCGGAAGATACAAATTGAAATAATTGGAATTTTTAATGTAACGAACAGAATATGGCCATTGTTGAGCTAGTAAAGAAAGATTGTAAACATGGTTTTTTAAGAATTGTAACAAAACGCACAAACCGATTTGACTGAAACATTGGGAAACAGATTAAAACACGGGGAAGACGACAAAATTAGTGTCAACTTTGTCGCATGTTCGGAAGCAAAATTATAATATAATATTTGGAAGTTTGCAATGAACTAGAAGTATAAACAAATGACGCCATGTTACGAAGAGAAGAAAGTCATCGGAATTAACTACAGATTAAAAGCAAGCGAGTGGCAACTATTTTGTTCCAGAAGCCTTTTGTAACAATGCAGGTTGCTGAAAAAAATTTTGATGTGAGAGACAGAGGTGTCGTGGGTACCGGGATGAACGGTTCGTGTGCGCGAAACTGGCGCGTAGTTAAGTTTCTTTCGAAAGTGTGGTAATTCAAATAGAGAGTAAAGTTGTGTTTATCTGAATTTTGAAGTGTTAGCAAAAGGAACAAAATTCGGGAGTAATTTTATTTCTTTTTCAAGTAGAATTTTTTTTGTGATTACGGACAATCAGATGTTATTATTTATTGTAAGGAAATTCAACGCTAGTTATTACATAGTATAGGGAGCCAGGTGGGAAACCATTATTTAGTATTTGTTTGCAATTTTCCAAAGTTCAGATTGTTCGCCCAAAATTGGACGTGCGACATTTTAAACGTCTTTTGCTTCGAGGAATAGATTTATAGAAAAACAATTGGAGCTCTTTTTGAGAAAATTTAGAAAGTATGATGTGTTTCGGTGTAAAGTACCGTCAAAATTAAAAGATTCGTTTCATATTCGAGGATTCGTGACATCAGCCAGATCGTTCAAGGATTATCTATTTTGGTGAAAATCGTGTTTACTTTAGGCTCAAGAATTATCCATATGTAGACGGACTGACGAGGTTTTTCGAAAATAACTTTTTCAGGTTCAAAACAATCGTTTTGACAGCCCTGTGTATAAAAAGTAATATACGAACACGATCAACAATTCTCTTTTTTCGAGATAGCAATATGCAAGAGACGTTTTTTCTATGCAAATTTCGATACTTTCTCCTGCAGTATTACGTAATTCTCTCTTTACACATAGTGTATGTGACGATAAAAATATGCTAACGTTACTAGGATTTGAACTCGGGCCCTTCTAGCGGCAGGATTTTTGACACTAGCTTTTCAGCTAGGTCGAATGCTGGAGGAGAATTCTAGTGGCCGGCTGCTCTGATCGGTAGTTTTCCGTGGTTTCTCCGATCAACACCAGGCGAATGCCTGAGCAGTTCCTTACCAAACGGGCCACGGAATGCGCGCGATCTGACCTTCCTCTTCCTTGCCCTATCCTCTCCCCTTACACACACACTTACACTAACATGCACTACACTACCACATATTCCGGGAGGCCGGTCGGGAGCTTAGAGCTTGTCCCGGCTGGGGCGGTGCCCCGCTGGTGGGAGAGTCCTGGTTAGGGGGAAACCCCACTAGCCGACGGTAGGTCGGCGCCGGATCTCGCCATCCAGCGGAGGAAGATCACTGCCATCTCCCGAAAAAACATGCACTACACTAACGGACTAATGACCACACTAATGACCACGGAAACACGAAAAAATCAATCAATCAATCGGGCCCTTCCAATCTCGAGGTATAGCTCGAACGCTATCACAAGCATTGCTCGTCGCGTTTTTCAGGCGCACTTATTACGAAAGCAATAATAACGTGATATTTATTGCACTTAGTTTTTATTAGAGAAATGTACTCCATGTGTCAAGGACATCAAATTCCAAACAGGAATGCAAAGGAAGAAAACACACGCAACTACATAGCTCATTTTAGTTAGAAATATTTTCAATAAAATACTGAGTTCTGTGGAACTCTTTCAGCAGGTCGTTCCCGGCCTTATCTTTCGCCTACTATCGCGAAGGTTGAAGTACGTCACAGATGAAAGTTGCGATAACGCTAGACTATCACGTGCAGTAATGCAATCGTTCTGAAATGAGAATCGCAATAGCGGCAAATTTATATCTGATTCCTGAAGATATTAACACACTAAAATATCTAGTGGCGCCTGAAAAGCTCATTCTTTCTGTGATTTATATAAAGGTTGCGAATGATTGTAACTGTACTATTAACCTCAAAAGTGTTTTCTACCCGCAAAAATTATTCGCCACGGATGAGATTCGATCTCAGGTACTCAAGTTTCCCCAGCAGTCGTCTTACCTATTACACCACAGACACCCTTATGACAATTCTACATCCCAAAGATGATTTTAAATTATCACATATTAGAGATTTCATTGAAAATCACGTGCGGGGATTAGGTGCTCATGTTGACCACAGACGAGCAGACAGACGTTTTGTCATCATGAGACTTTTGTGTAACAGGGACCTATAAAATACGGATTCTATTTACAAACGCATTGAAGCGAGTAATTGACTAATCCATAGGAACAACATTTATACACTTTTGTGATTACATGGGCTTGGGATTGTGAGATTTTTTGTCGAAAATTCGTCGTTTTCGGAGCATGATTACAATGCTCTCTCTTCTTACGAAGTAATTACAAGAAAGTAAGAAATAATTGTTTTGTTGTTTGTATTGAACGGAAATTTACAATCAATTTTAAAGACGAAATAATCTGTAAGTGCTGCAATGAGAATTATTAACAATATAATATGAAGTAAAATAAGCAGAAACCTTCTGCCCTTTACTTGGTATTCTTCACAAATCTGTAACAAGAAGATCTTTAAAGCATTATTACAACAATATTGAAATACTATTGTTGAGAATTATAATAATATTTTTTTATTTAAATCTGTAAATTTACAATCTGTTCAAAATAAGAACAATAAGTAAATATGCTGTTAGAAATTAAAAACTTGCATGGAAAGGTCACCCACTGGTGATCTTCCTTTATCACATTACACACTTGTAATGTTGACAAAACATTTCCTGTTGATTTTATTACAGTATTATCACTATTGTCATTTTAAAATCTATTTGGAAAATCCAATGGTTTGAACTTTTTCAGCCTTTTGACTTCTAAACTATTGTCCAGTAAGTTTATGGCTAGTACATTATTATGGTTTTCTAGTTTGCTTACATATTTATGGCTAAAATTTTTAATTTCTTGTTGTGCTGTTGGCATGTTAAAATCATTATGTAGCACATCGTTTCGGACGTACCAGGGAGCACCAGCAATGTCTCTCAGAACCTTGGATTGGAATCTCTGTATGGTTTGAATATTTGACCTGCAGGTTGAGCCCCGGAGCTGTATACAGTATGTCCAGATTGGTTTAAAAAATAACTTGTATATTAAAAGTTTATTGTCTGTAGCCAGCACAGATTTTCATCCTAGCAACTAGTATAGTTGTTTGTATTTTATTTGTAGTTCCTTGCGTTTGTGTAGAATATGTGCTTTCCATGTGAGTTTTCTGCCTAGGTGTACGCCTTTGCAGTGGTTTCTTGCGGCAGATCATGATGATTTAGTTGTACGGGAGGACAAGTTCTCTTATTCATAGTGAAAGTGATTTGTTTCGATTTAATTTCATTTACTTTTATACGCCAAGTATTGAACCATATAAACAATATTAAAACAAAATAAGTGAACCATTTGTTAATTATTTAACGGCGGGGGAGATGAAAGGAAATTGTAATGAGACAAGCCATTTCTTGGTTCTCATCAAGTTGTTTTAAAGCTAGATGATTGGAATGCATTTTTAGACGTTGGTGATATTTTGAATTTATTTTTTCAATCTTTTCTTGAATGTTGGCTTATCGAAGTCTCGATGTAATGCAGCATTCGATACAAATCAAGGTGCACATGAAGTAATACACGTTTTGATTGAAAACTGTGTAAGGTTAATAGAGTTATTTGCGTTATGCAAGAGATATTAGAGAAAACCCATGACAGAACAATCATCAATAACAGTGTGCCATTTCTTGCAGGACGAAAACGTGCTTTTGAACGAAAATTATAATTCACTTGTGTTTTTACTAAGTGTATCTACCGTTCTACAACAATCGAATTGTAACATATCATACAATATTAGATTAATTGTCAAACTTTGGCCTCGGTTGATAATTTTCCCCTCTTCAATTGTAATACAATTTTTTATGATATGTATGTCGTAAATAACTATTTATCTTGTCAGAAAACACGGGAAAACTAGTAGGGCTAAAACAGCACGTACTTTTCGCTAGTACTTTCGCAAAAAATTACACAAATATTACTCGAATTTTCGAACAATTGTACTACATGACCTTATATTCAAATCTATCTTTAAAGAACAAATTTCATTAAGGTAAAAAAGTTTTCATCATAATTGTAATTGTAGGAAGACGTCGGAAAAAAAAAAGCAACAATATTTGAAACATCAGAGTTTTCAACGAACATGACACTTGCACCATTCAATCTTTTCAACTATCCAACAACAAAACTTAATTTTTTTTAAAAATGGAGCCCCTGTTTTTGAAAGTTTGGAAAATGTCTAAGGCAATTCATGTAAAGAACCCCCGAAAATTAAATTTTCGGTTTCAAATTTAAGGGACCGCGACATCAGCCAGATCGATTAAAGAATATTAATTTAGACAAAATTGGCTGAAGTTTAGCCGCAAACGTTCACAGACGGACTGACAGACGGGCAGACAGATGAACTGAAAGCACTCAGACAGGCTGACAAGGGCTGAAAAACGGACTGACAGACTAACTGACTGCCACACAATGGACGAACTTAACACCTGCGCCATTTAATATACATCATTTAACTCTCCAACAACTAGATTCAATTGAAAACAAAAGGAGCAACTTTCTCAAAAATTTGAAAATGTCCTAGTAAATTAATGTAAAGAACTCCCGATTATTAAATTATCAGTTTCAGATATAAGGGACCGCGACAATCCGTCTGTCTGTCCTTCTGCGGTCAACACAAGCACCTAATCCCCACACGTCTTTTTTTAATCAGATCTGCGATATTTTAAAATCATTTTGCGATGTAGAATTGTCATAAGGGTGCTCACCTAGGGAGTACATGACCTTGTCGTTGGTGGTGGAGCTTGAGTATCCCCGTGACCCGGAGAGCTATGCCGGTGGTAGCGTAGCTACTGGTAGGGCCTCCCTTGCCGGACTGGTCGAAGGGTAGGGATAGAGAGACCTAAAACTAGGAAGTCCACATTGCAAAGGAAGGAGGTTCCGAGTGGAGCTCATATTTTCTACCGGGCCGTGCTATGCCGGGCTGAGCGAGGACTAGGGAGCTCGAGGATCAAGAAAAAGCGCGAGCATAGTACGCGCCACTGTCTTTCTTCAGCTCAACTTATTAAAAATCCTCCCCATCTACGGATTTATTCTAACATAAATCCCCTTCGCACACGGAGTCTATTGAATTTAAATTACAAATTATAACTCAAACTATAATGATACCTTTGCCTTCTTACTTCATACAATACAAAGCTGTCAAAATTAATTTTAAATTATTCGCTTTCCTGTCTTTGAGCTAATACCCTAGTCTGAACTGAAATAAGATTCGTACCGTTCCGTATGCAAATATACGTTCTGTTCTGCGACTAGCAAGAGAATCAGCACTTCAATATTTCTACAGGTCCACGACTTCCAATACCACCTTCACATCTCCCGGGGCCGTCTTTCCCAAATGAATTGCGCTCTGACATCAAGCATGGAATACTTTAACTTGTTTAGTGGTCATCCTAACAACGTATATTCCTTGGTTTCCAGCGTCATATCTGCATATATCTGCATGTTGTATTACTAACGTTTGATGCCGTTTTTCAATTCAAAATAAACCTTTTTTCTGGCTTATCACACATGCAATAAAGTTTAACAACATAAACTAATTGCATAAACTATTGTTATTTTTTTTAAATATTTGGAATAATAAAATATTAAGTTTATATGCCTTGAATTTAAAATAATTGATATAATGTACTTGCACGCTTTTATTTATTTTGTCTAGAGAAAGGTCAGAGAGGAGCTGAGGAACATTGGAATAGTGGCGCACTTCCAAATTCCTGAACTAAAAATGAATCTCAACTTCCTATCTGTTTCATTAGAAATATCCGAAGAAGAGAAAAAAATATGTGATGAGGTCCGGGCTCTCTATAATCCTAGGAATGTAAGTATTCTAATCTTAGTCTAATACGGCAAAAGTTCTTAATCAAGCAATTCAAACAAAGCGCCTTTGACGCATATCTGTATTCATTTCGATAGCCATGGACAACAATAATTTCTTACTTTTATAAACGAAACAAACAAGAATAAATTTAACTGTTACAGAATTTGCAGCAAATTATACAGAAGTCAGCGCGCGTTGTTGTCACGTTGTCAAAACAACAATGGTGTTTGGATTATATGATTGGTGAATATTTTTTTTTTATCAATTCGTAGCAAAAATGGTAATTTCCATCTGTATTCAGATTTTCGCTTGATTATTGGTTAATCATAGTACATCATACACAGTTGATTAATAACTCAACAATTCGTTTAGGATACGTGCATGGCGAATAATTACACATCCTTACTATTACATGCACTAACTACCACACACGCCGGGAGACTGGTAAGGAGCTAAGCGCTTGTCCCGGCTGGGGCGGTGCCCTGATGGTGGGAGGTACCTGGTTGGAGAAAATCCCGCTAGCCGACGGTAGGTCGGCGCCGGATCTCGACATCCAGCGGGGGAAGATCACCGCCACCTCCCAAGCAAAACATGCACTGCACTTACGAGACTGATGACCTTAGCAGGTGACGCGCCCAGAATCATTAACACAGGTCTACAACCAAAAATTTGATTTGATGATTTTTGCTAATCTTTATTTTTTGTTGTGCTGAAAACGAAAATAGTCCGCCCTTCTCCATCACTTATAGTTTTTCTTCAAATACATATAACATAATTCCTGTTTCTAGTGTAAGCTTATATTTACATTTGAAACCAATATGTTTTTAAACGATTTCAACATTCTAAAAACTTACTTTGTTTTAATATTATTTTTTGCCTTAGCAGAGGCTGTGATCATGAAGGTTCTGTTCAGTTAGAAATGTTTTTGTTGTCTGTTCTCAGTATCCCGTCTGAAGATAATCAAGTTAGAAATGGTTGTATCTGGAAATTAGAGCCCACTTTGTTACTAATTATCCCAGTCCATTAGTGTCAATTGAAGCGAATACATTCACTTAGGTCATTTACTTACACCAAAGTGATTAAAAACTTTTTCTGAAGTTTAAAAGTGCATTTTAAGAAATGTCTCATCGTCGTTGTTTTACCAGTCCAGACTACTTCTGTTTTATCAGTTGTGAGTACACAATCAAGAAGTACCAAAGAAATATAACAGATTTCGTAAAAAAAAAAGTGTTATATATATTTTAGTTTGAGAATCGGAGATTGAGATAAAGCGTGGGCTCCTCGTAAAGTATGTTTATTAAGAAAAGTTTAACTCGACGATTTCTGACAATATTATGTAAACTTTCCTTTTCCAAATTAACTACTCAATTTATTTTAGAAAATAAGGTGTTGCTTGAAAGATTGAAGTCTCCGAAGACTGCACGCGTAACTTACATGTTTGTAAATGCTAGTAAATATTAAGATAATATTTTTTTTAAATGTCCTCATCAAGCACAGCTGGGGCGTAAGAAGCCAGTTGCAGCGGCACTACGGAAGCGAAGTCGCAGAGCATCATTCGGGCGCAGTTAGATTGTGCAGTTCAGTACAGATTGAAACGCCCAAGTTCGCCCAACCGTGCTGTAGCACTAACAGCGTGACTGCACCATGGCTATTGTGACGTCGTGGGAACACAATAGCAATCACAGACACGAGCTTCAGATATTTAAATATTTATTAATAAGTATTTACAAATAAATAGTTTTACCCGTTATGTACAGCTCTGATTTACACTATACCCCGATCGCGGGAGCGATCCTTAAAAGATGCAAATCTGCCTGACTCGTGGCCCTCGCCACTCCTCAGCAAACTTACGCGCACAGCGTAGTGCCCCGGCGACCGCAGTCACCCGTGGCACCACCTCCTAGAGTTATAAAGCCTGCTCACTGTTTCGTGACGTCACCGTAGGTAGTCATGGAGAGCGTCGGTTATTCCTCGCTTACCATTTCCACAGCTTTTTCAACGCCAGGAAACCAGTTTTCACTCCTTTTGTATAAAAAATTATCAATTCATGATAAAAGTTCTTTTAAGAACATTTTTTTAACAGACATTGGTTTTCAATACAGTACGAGTAGCCCTATTCTCCAACCTATTTATTGAGAATACAACTGATGAATTTACTGGAAAATATTCTATCTTCTGCAATTGGTTTGATAATCTATCATTTTCTTTTGACAAAACAACAAAAATACAGCTTTCCAGCGTAAATGTTTGACTAAATCATTTAGTGAATGACCATTTACACAAGCATCATGAACGAATTCTCTCAGATATTTTAAGATAGTGGGACAGCAAACATTTCTTTCATTGGTGACTTTTGAAGCATTCCTTATTACAAGGAGTCATTGGGAGCAGTCACCCATTCTCATCTTACATTTTCTTCAGTGCATATTCCAGGAAACTAAATTTTCTTCCCTTTTTAGTATATCAATGCGTGATTAAAAACTTTGTTCTGAGCACATGGTTTTTATTAAACATATTTCTTTATAATACAATACACTAATCCTAATTATTTACAATATAATACACATCTATTTATAACACATCACTGAATTTATTGGAATGTGTGTAGTTTTCTCTGTAATTTCCATTTCCAGACTTTCTCGCTTTTCACAAGGGCCTTCCCGTCTGGAAAACTCCTTGGTAAGGTGAGCTGGACAGTTAGGGAACACAGATGGTACAGCATCACTTCTTAAGTTCGGTATATTTAGTCTCGATGACAATTTCTCTCCTTGTTCATTATACACCACCTTCTCCCAAATAATGTCATTTTGATGGAAATGAAGGTGGCATTCCTGAAACAAGAAAAAATAATATATTATAATATGTATAATAATAATAATAATAATAATAATAATAATAATAATAATAATAATAATAATAATAATAATAACGAGGTTGCATGAGGGGTAAACTAAAATTATACAGTGGTTGGTCTATAATATTAAATATGTAGTATATAGAATTTAAGTTTCACTTTCAAACCAATTTTACCAAAAAAAAATTAATTTGATATTAATTCATGCACCACTGAGACTTTTGCTTTCATACTTCCCTAAGGTAATTCCTTTGACATAAATTATTGTTTTGTTTTAATAACTTATTCATACAAGTTACAGGAAATCTCTAAGATTGTGAGGTTATGAATTTTTTACGCATTACTTACAATTGAATGCTATAACTTAAGTGTACTATTCTAAGATTATTTAACTAATAGTTTTAAGTTTTTACTATCACTATTCACTTAACAGTATACAGAAAACAGTTGTAAGTTCAGCATCATATTACAAGGAAGAATTGCAAGATCTAATTGCAAACAACTTGGCTTCGTGATAGAACATTAGGAATATTACTAAATAATGTCAAAACCCTTAGCAGCTTACATACAATTTATGCTTTGAATAAATAATAAATATGATAAATGTAGGTTCTACATGTGCATATGAACCACAGCCTTACCTTCGAGGATTTGGAAGGAACGAAAGCTTCTCTGCGAATAGCAGCCGCCCATTTCTTCCGCGAAGCAGGATCTTTTGGAAAACCAAAAACATGTACTTTCGAGGCTTCATCGCAGTTTCCTCGACACCGGAACTACACATCTAAACGGCATATCACCCCGGCAGTATAATACAAGTATGAACTGCACCGAACACACGGACAACACCAGACGAATTCAACTGAAAACAACATGCCTGCGTCCAGGCCACCCATGCCTCATGACTACCTACGCCGCCATCTTAGTGACGTCACGTACTAGTGAGCAGTCTTTATAACTCTAGGAGGTGGTGCCTGTGGTCAAAATGTTCCACAGCGGCGTCCCAACACATGGGTTGCCCTACGAGCATAGCTCGTCTCCGCACCGCCCTGTGCGCAAGTTTTGTGCGTTCGCACGAGGTTTTCACTCAGCTCAAAATCCCACCCCCGCGTTTTGCGCTCTTGCTTATATACCTCTCAGACCAAGTGACACGCAACGTCATCTCGGAGTCACGGGGCACTTCATGCCACGTGACTCGCGCCGCCACGCATTTTGGGCATCTCTTCCCATGGATTCATGGAAGTTCTCAAAATACCTCGGGGTGCCTTCGCCCCTAGCTACCTCCTTTGTACTTCGTTTCTCCACCCAGTATTCTCTGGCGCTCTAATCCTGCGACGCGGTGCCTGCAAGGCGCCGGTTTCCTGCTTGTTAATACAGTACGTTACACTATTTTCGACTGTGAGGCTCCAGTCATTGCACTCGTCCCATCGAAGCGGACAGGAGAGACCTGGTTGAGGTCAGGAAACTTGTGTTACACCAAAAATCGATTCCGCTTGTCCACCTAAGGAACTTTCGGAGAAGGGAGACTCTTCCCGTAAGTGGTGACAGGAACAAAATTTAATCAAAATTATTAGAGCCATTTTTTTGAAAATTTTGAAATGTGCCAGGAGCTTCATGTAAAATACCCCCAAAATTAAAATATGTTTCAAATTGAAGGAGCTACGACATCAGCCAGATCGATTAGGGAATTTAAATTTTGAAGAAAAGCGGCTGAACGGTATAGTCGCTAGCGTTGTTCACATACAGACTGATGGACAGACGTTTTGCCGTCAGTCTATTTTTCAGTATCAAGGACCCACAAAACTGGGATTCTGGCTACGACACGTGATAGAGGTTTTTTTCCTAAATTTAGCAAATGGATTTATGCACTTTTTCTTTACCAGGGCCTAGTAAACGGGAGTTTTCTCTCCACTTAGTAAGCGGTAGCGGGAAAGTTAAAATTTATTTGCCTAATATTTTGAAAAAAATTAAAATACAGCTTATAACTTTTATGACACTGCATTTATACTCCATTACGTATAAACGTTTGAACAAAAAACTTGCATCCGTTTTTGAATAAATGGTGTTTGAGCGTTTCTGAAATTTCAGCGCATTTGCAAACAAAAAGACCTGTGAGTTTACGAGAAACTTCTTACGAGATCATCTGAAGCACATGTACAATGCAAGAATGTAACAAATTGTCGATAATATAAATATTATCGACGTGAGGGACAAAAATATTTAATTTTTGTAATTTATGAAAATACAAAACAAAAGAATAGAGTAAAATGGCTTTTATGTCATCTTATGCAGTACATTTACCAGTATTCATTTTACATTCAAACAATCCAATTTACATTCAAACAAATAATTGAGAACGAGTGGAGTTTAATAGAGAAGCACATCGCCTTCGTGGATGTTGAGAAGGCTTTTGATAATGTCAACCGATGTAAGTTATGGAGCATTATGAAAGAAGTGTCCTCAAGTCATCTAGTGCAAGAGATGAAAAGTATGTATGATAATACTAATATCGCAGTAAAATACAATTGATTTGTTTCTGGGAAGAGGATTATAAATAAAGGAGTAAGGCAGGGAGACAGTATTTCGCCAACACACTATAACACATATTTGGGAAATGTTATTAAAAGGTGGAAGAACATGGTGCCCTCAGAAATTCACCTGGGCAAAAATACATTTTGAAATAATCTTTTCTATGCTGACGACCAGGTGTTCCTGCAGGAAAAGGAAGATGATTTTCAAAGATATATTTACCAACTGGAGCAAATTTTAATGGAGTACAATCTGATAGTATCAGTTAATAAAACCAAAGCAATGGCTCTGTTAGAATTCGCTACACCTTTTAATATTTTATGCATTAAGCAATTGTGCACACTCTGACTCGGTGACGTATCGGACACAAATTATTTTTATTGTAACATCTATGCCAGGTTTTACATTTCATTGTCGTCCAGCTTGGGCCTCTCCGGATACCGCGAATTTGATATTAGATGCACTTGTGCCAACGGAATTCTCAGAAAGCGCGCGTATCGTAATCGGAGTGAGATCCTGGACTTCGCTTACCAACGTAACGCCGTGTGCGATGATGCATCACTCAGAGTTTATTAATCTATTTGTTTTACAAAGTACATCACAATTCAAAGTGCATTGTCAATCGCACTGTGTGCTAAGTGTCATGATTTATTTTCAGGACAAGTGAACCGTGTCTACTTGTGTCTCTCCTTTTTTATTTTCTTTTTTAAAATACCAGCCTCAATAACTTCATTCAGTTATTCAATTTTACATATGCCTACAGCATTCTTACTCATTCAAAACATTTTCAGGAGAAAATGTAGTTGCATCATCATAACCTCACGTATTTTTTTCAATTACTTTTAATTATATGCTATGTTTATATATAATTTATATTGAATATATATGCTTATTCAAGTCTATGCCTACTGATTTTCTCAAAGTAATAGCAACAATCCCTTAAATATAAACAATTAAAGAAAACGCGTCCGTGCCGCAATTTGCACGGTGGTCCTTCGAGATATAACTGAGTTGTCAATGCAAGGAGGAAGAGGCTGATGCTAATTGGGCATTCTACTGCAACAGTCCAAAGCTTCTCAACTCACCAGGTTTTTCAAGGAAAAGAATCAGTGTGGACAAAGATTGTGCTTCAAAATATGGTTTTAGACGCATTTCAATCTCTTAGGGTGTGAAATTGCATATGGAAGAGATTGGTAGATCACCAGGAAGATCCATAAATTTCAAGGAGTATATGGAAAACTATAAGTAGAACGTTTAAAAAGAAAGTACGAAAATAAACCCATTAAAAATTTTATGATATTATGGCGCTCCCAGTTTTACTGTATGGATGTGACTTTAGGAGAATTGAATCAGCGGAAATGAGATTTTTGAGAGGAGTAAAGGTCTGTACATTAAGAACCAAATAAAAAGTGTAAAAATAAGAGAAGAACTAGGGCGGAAAGAAACGGTACAGAATAGCATTAAGAAGTACGGACAGCAATGGGTGACACGTATTGGAAATATGCCGCAAGACAGGCTTCCAGTGCAAGCCCTGAATTATAAACTGAGAGGAAAGAGAAACATTAAAAGGCCAAGAACGAGACGGAAAGAGGCTGGAACAGGCAATATGTCAAATTCTTAAAGTAAGATGAATTAGCAAAATACTTACTTACTGGCTCCGGAGGCAAAAGCGAGGGAAAGAGCGGTCAAGATTATTTTTTCCCGTTGAAAAACGGGAGTTCTCAAACATTTCTGGAAGAGAGTAGTCGAGAACAGGCTGTCTGTTAAATTCTGTTGAAGGAGCAGTCGATCAGTGCAGAGTGTTTTATGGGTACTATCCATCGTTTTACGAACTGTTCTTTTCGCCGGTTAGTAAAGGGAAATAATCCTTGCACGAATCCTGGCATCTGACGAGGTGAAAATAAGCCGCCGTTTCATGAACTGGAAATACGTACATGAACCACGTCGTTTCTAGCGGTCGAACAAAAAATAATTGTGTTGCGTGCGGATGCAGGTTTCGATCGAATGAATACCATCAAGAGGAAAGAGTACAACGTATGTCATCATCAGTAGAACTAAAATCTAACATTGAAGGTCATTTTGATCTAATTCGTGCTGTAAAACTTACGAGAACCCGATCCACCTCTAGCACCTCCCAATACGCTTCAATAGCTGCGACGAAAATTCAAGAACACGCAGTTTCCGATCGTTGCGCTTTGAAGAAAAAAGTAAGTCAGAAGAAACGAGGTGCGAGCTGAGCGTTGAATCCAGCCGTCCGGCATTGCATTTGCTTGTTTGGAGGAAGGTTCCACAACCCAGGCGGCGAGGATCTGCGAAAGGGTATCGAAGCAGCGGCCGCGCCGCGCCTCACCAGAGACGGCACCCAATGTGAACCGATCAAGGCTTATTTGTACAGCTTCCGGTAGTCGCCATCTTTTGGATCAGATCTATGGCCAATCGTGTGAAGGCAACCGGCAAATTTGAAATGAAGATAAATTTACGCGGGAATTTGAAAATTAGTATATTTAAAAATTTTGCATCCAATCGAATGGTTTTCAATTTTAACAATAAAATTTTTAAAAAATATGAAAATTTGAGTAAATGTAGGAAATATGTATATTATCAAGGACAAACATACTCTGAATATTATTTCTCATTGTAAGTGACAAAAAGCTGTGTACTGAAGCAGCTTTTATTCACATGCTACATTATCACACATACTATAAACATATATACCTTGTGAAAATAGTCTAAGATAATACGGAATACGTAGTAAACATTTGTTAAACATTTTGAAAACACTTCCAATAATTTTTCTATTTACATGAAAATTTAGCTAATCAAGAAGTCTACATGTGTGCTAAAACAGAACAAGAACTTCATTGCATTCACAACTTAAACAAATTGCGACTTATCTATGATTTTTTTCACCTCTATGCAGAAATAAGCAAGAGTAAATTAAAAAAAAACATAACTTTGTTTACATAGCTGAAAACAACAAAATAATTGATGCTTTGCACAGCTGTAATACTTCAAGAATACATGGACAAGAATCAATAACTTTTTGAAAACACTGCAAATAATTTTCCTGTCTATTTACATGAAAATTTAGCTAATCAAGAAGACAATATATGTGCTGAATCTGAACAAGAAGAAATATTTCTTAGCATTCACAGATCACAGCATAAACAGATCAGGGCTTATCACTCACATATTTTTTCTTCAGCATACGCTTGGACCTATGCCACCTTTATAAGTGTATTTTACTCCCTTATTACATAGATTTAAAGAAAAAAATTGGAGCCATTATTGCGAAAATTTTGAAAGTGTTGCACAAGCTTCATGTAAAGTACCCCCAATTCCAACATTTGGAGGTTATCTGAAAATTAAGCTAAATTAGTACAAACCTTTCACAATTTTATCATTATTACCAAAACTTCTTTTCATTAAGTGACTTGACTTACCAAACGTAGGGAGAGCAGAAACTTCATCTGCCCCTCGCAGAAACAGGATGCCCTACATCAATTGGGATTCCCTGCGTCTGGAGGTCACCTGAAAATTAAGATAAATTACTGCAAACCTTGCACAATTTTCACACTATTATCAATTCATCATTTTATGTAGGAACATGACTTACCGAACACAGAAACTATATCTGCCCCCTCATAGCAGGATACCTCGCATCTGGCTTGACACTGTGTGCTTGGGGTTTATCTGAAAATGAAAATAAATTAGTAACAATATTCACCATTTCTACCAGAATTGCATTTCACTTCATGAATTGGTTTATTTAAAATTCAATTTAGAGAAAAACACTTCTAGCCTGCAAATGAGGTGGTATAAGAAAAAGGACACATGAGCATATACGCTAATTTCCAAACAATAAAAAATTAAATTTTAAGATTGGTAGCACTAGGTGAAGAATTGAATCTGTTTTATCTGACGCTTTATTCAAGTGAAAGTGTTGCCTGAGAAGGATGCAAGTATGCAACAATTGAAGGTAATAGCATGGTTATTGTGCACCACGGTGTAAGATATCTTACACCGTGTTGTGCACTGTATGAAGAGAACATATATACAACTGGAAAATATGAAGAGAGAATACATAAAAGATGTCTTGGCAAGAATTGAGCAGAAAGTTCACATTCTGTTCAAAATGTTTGAAATCCGGGTTGGAGGCAGTTGACTATAGATAATCAAAAGGAATTATTTAAAATATTCTACATGGACATGAAAAATCATCTATTCCAAACCGCTTTTCCATATACCGCCTCAATTTTCTCAATAGAATAGAATTTCACATTGTGATTTCCTTACCTGGCACACCTGGAACAGACACTTCCGCCACGTGGGTATCGGCAGCTTCGGGGCATGGCCCTAAAATATACCTTATTGTTAGTACTATTACAATACACGTCTCTCTATATAAATATAAATAATAATTACTTACGTATTTCGATCGGCAAAGATGCAGCTCTTCCTCAGCGAAAGGAGTTCGCGGTTCCCCGAAAAAAATCGTAAGAACAGCGTTTTCTGCCGTCCTCTGCGTGGCGGTTATATGCTGTTCCAAGAAATGTGCCCACCAAACAAAACGGCATTGAGTTAACTTGGTGTACGTACATTTTGCAAGACCTGGGTCCCCAATTGCCCGGAGCCATTCTCTACATCTGAAAGCAGATAATCATATTAAAATGAACATATACTTGACAATGCTTGATTCTATGCAAGCTGTGTATTAAAAATGCAGCATTCGCCAACAAAATGAAGGAAATAAACAAACGATACGGTAATTTAACTCACCTTTTCACATTCCGGGGGAAGCCAAAAAGGCTGGTCGAAGTTTTAACTAAAACCTTTGGCTTCGAATTGGAGCAATTTGGAACCCAGCATCTCCTCGATTTGTGCCGTTGCAACATTTCGAGTACCTTTACGGGCACGTAATCAAGTTAACGTTCGAAGACGGTCCGCGTGGCTGAACAAAAACCGTTCCCACCACGTGGCGTCACACAGAGCAGGTCACTACAAAAGTACGGAGCGCTTTCAATGGCGACCGATAGTCTCTGACCACGTGCTTCTCCTCCAGGACACAAAATTCAAATGAAAGGGAAATTGTAGTGCGCGAAACTTCCGGTATGTATCTCCGATGTTTTGGATGAGCTTCGGCGCGCTGTGGCCGTTCGGAGAACTATGACGGAAACGGCCAAATACCAGTGCGCCTGAGCGTGAGCTGTCGCCGAGACGGCGGGCCGACCTCCCGCGTCGGAGTTCCGCGCCTAGAGGGCACAACCTGCACAGTACACTCACTGCCTCCTTGGTGCAGAAGCGTGTGAACAGAAACAGGGATACTTAAAATATTATATAATTAGATTATCCCTATCCAAATTGAGACAAGAATTAAAAAATTGATTTAATTGAACATTTAAAGACGTTGAATTTAAGGAGAAACTAATGCAAAATTCTGGACGTGTAACGAAAATATTAGTGAGTGTTACTTACAATATTTTTATGCATAATATTGCCGAACTATAAAGTGTTCAATCTTAATGTTAATTGTAATTAATCATGAGCTCATAAAATAGTCATTTTTACAAACGTTATTTGGTCAAGGCTAGGCATAGATAGATATTGTTGACATCTGCACCAGGTGGTAGCCGAAGTAAAGAATATTAAAGAAAGAGTTCAGAATTACGGTTGAAAAGGATAATTTTTATGAACATTCCTTTTCTTTGTATTTATTTCTAGTTGAATATATGGTTTTGTGTTACATCCACAATCTTTCACGTCTCAGTCGTAAACTTGCCTGTATTCTCCCAAACGTGCATTTCTTGTAGAAGCCTCCAAAGAACCATCTTAATTGGATCCCATCCTATTAATGATGAAAAAGATACCATTTAAATATTCTATTACCAGAGAAAAAATGTTCTCGTAAGAAATTTAACTCTATTATGGCCTCAAAATACGTTTACAAATTTCCAATAAACATAAAATGTACTTTTATTTCCCCTCCAAAATAAAACCTTAAACTACTATTTACAAATTGTTCATCTGTTCTCAACCGTACATAATGTTATCATTCAGCCTGAAGGTCATCCAGTTAAATTATCTGACTTCAAAAACGGAGGTTTTTCTCTTTAAGTAAACTTAAATTTTTCAACACTGTTACAGTACTCCCTCAATTTCTTTGCTTCTATTACACTTGGCACATAGGATAAAGTTTCATGATACTTATCGTTCGGATGCCGTCCCTCCTCACTCTCCTGCACTCTCGGTGAAGGTCGTGCCGCTCGTAACGATGCCGTTCGCACCGCGAGGAACAGCGAGGTGCCTCCAGGTCGACAGCGAACCACCACAAATGCCTGCGATTTCCCCAGAAATGTTTCGTGGCCTCTCGGCTATATGCCGCTCGCAATTGTCTTGCTTCGGCCGCTCCTCGTCTTCTCTCTTCTTCTCCAGGCCTCTAGGCTTCTACACACCCGGATGGCAAGATAATGGGGCAAGACCGAAAAGCTAGCCCAGATAAAAGAAATTAGAAAACAATCTAGTATGAGAAAGTCAGTGCCATTCTGTTGTACCACTAGTTTTCTTTAAGTTTTCTTTCCTTTGGTAGAGAAAAAGACGCAACAAAATGACATAGGTTGAATTTTCGTTGACCTCTATGAATTTTGGAAAATTGCAAATATTCAAAACTTTCAGCGTCTTCCTACTTCTAGAACCATGGAGATAATTATTTTCCTGAATGAAATCTGGTCATCAAAAACACATATCCAAAATTGGTCAGTTCAATTTTTCGAAAATGAGTATTTTTTGCGCAATTTTGCATGAAATAATCAATTTTTAAACTTTAAACAATTTTCCTCCCAAAGGTTCAAAGTTTTTTCTTTAACTTTTTCCGCGTATGTAGCAAAGAATGGTGAAGTGGTGCTTGTCCCATTTTCGGCGCAATCTCTGTATTTCTGAAAATTGAAAAAAATTAAAATGGGAA
Organism: Teleogryllus occipitalis; assembly: GCA_011170035.1. NCBI lineage: Eukaryota > Metazoa > Arthropoda > Insecta > Orthoptera > Gryllidae > Teleogryllus > Teleogryllus occipitalis. The sequence goes on from BLKR01010114.1 coordinate 55,982, forward strand.
ATTCTAATTTCCCGAACTTCATTTGACACGTTGACAGTTCTCAAAATGGCAAAAAGGAAGTTTCAAATTCTTCGAATTATTTTCATCGTCGGTCATGATGCTCGAATGTTGTAGATACAATTCTTATGAAAGGGAATAGATTTAAGGATTGTAATAGTTTTCACCGAGTACTAACAAATATCCTTCTTTTACTTTAAGAAGTTTATATCCCTGATTACGGTCTGCAAAAATTGGAAGCTCGCTTCAATGTAATCAAAGCAATCTTGTGTGAAATTATTCTTGCTTCTCTATGTAATGTACTGCAAATACTGTTAAATTTACATTTAAATTTATTCATGTTTATTTCATTTGTAAAAGTAAAAAATAACGTCTGTTCCTAACTATCGAAATACAGGCAGATATGCACTGCAAGCGCTTCGTTTGAATTGGTTGAATTGTCCTTTTTGAGGTTATAGCTGAGTTGTTAGTAGGGTAGAAATTGCAATGTATCAGAAGTACGTAACTGGTTCCAACAATGCAAGAAAGTATGTGCTGTAGTAGCAGCTATGGTTTGTTAAAAGGGATGTTTTGTATTCGGGATTCAATACGGGAATTTGATTTCGTACCTTTACTGTTTATTGAATGTAAATAATAGTATAATATGCAACTAGTTTACAATGTTAAGCTTCGTACAAATTTGAATACTCGCTCCTAACGTCGCTCGTTTTCAAAACTTGTACTCCTGCAATAAAGCAACATTATAAACGAGTTGCGTAGGCTATTTTTACTTTCTCGCAAGTTCATTCATGGTCATGTCTGCTCATAATCAGATTACCTTTCAGCTTCGCCACTGGTGATTGTATTGTTCCAGAATGTGTAAACCATTATTTATTAGTCTTCGTGACTTATTACTGATCTTATATTTTGTGCACTATTGTGACCAATTTTATGTACTATTGTAACTCATAATATGCACTATTGTAACCAATTTTATGTACTATTGTAACTCATTATATGCACTATTGTAACCAGTAGAATGAGGTGGACAAGTGCGCTCTCACTGTGCATTCCACTGCAAGGCGTAGTTCCCCATTCGCGCGCGTTCGCGGGCACTAAGTCCACAGAATGTCACTCAACAGCGGGAGCCAGTAGCGGAACGGGATGCTTGCACTTCTGCGACACGCGAGACTTTGTAGAATACCACCGGGGTCACATATCATTGTGGTTCCCTCCCTCAGGTCAGCGTTTGGCGTGGGCGCACGGTGGGGGCAGCAATCTGTCAAACGCTTTTCGGCTGTCCAGATTTTCCGTAAACCGTTGCTAAAAAGATGTTTCTCTAAGAAGGGACCAGTTTGACACGCCGGGAAAGAAATCGTTACGTTGGACTATGGCATTACAAAATGGAGTGTCAGAACCTTTTACAAGAGAAACAACTGCAAAAGATCGCCTTGTCGAATTGAGCACAAGGTCTGCTTTTGCGTTGTCAGCAGTGGTTGTCGAAGCGGTCATTTCTTCGAATAATCTCTGCATGACGATGAGGGCGGCAGCCGATACTATCCACAGCCCGAACTAGCTGAAAATGCACTTTTCCTACCACATATTGCAGCCTGTGTTCGCCATATTAAAGTAGAATATTTTCACTACGCCGAAACATCTCTCCGAGGGATTGGTTACATTACATTGCAGAAACTATTATAGGCAATGCCTTGGTTAATTAACAATTTATTATATATATTCCAGGTCCAGATATTCACCAAACTTTCTTTGATCAATGGAAGAACACAAATATGCTCTATATATGGATACATAGTAAAAATAACGAGGGTATGTATGTTTTAATGCATCTGAGCGTAGTTGTTTCATTATAACTCTATTTCTTCTATTATTTCACTTTTCAAAATTTACAATGGTTGTAGTAATTATTGGTATTTAAATATGTACTTCAATTTATTAATTTACTTAACTTCTACTTCCTTATTAATTGTTTTTATTAATGGAAATTTAAAAATGAAATACACTGATTTGGAAAAAGGACAAACGAAAGAAAATAGTGCAAAACGAGCGCAAGCGGAAGGACAGGTTCGTAACACTGATTCAAAGTTGGGGATAATTACTCGAATGCAAGAGCTTCCAGACGTCCTTGTATGTGTACCTGCAAAACTAATGACGTAGTCGACCATGAATCATCTAAAAACATGACAGTGCGGTCGTTAAGACTGAAAGTAAGTATAATTTACGGAGCTGAAAAAACGGATGAAAGAAAAGAGCCACATCGATGGGATCAAGAAAGTCTGCCGGTAATTTCAATTAATTGCTCGTCACTTTGTGCTTTCTACCACACCGTTAGGACAGCATTCCGAGCAGAGGTGTGATGGTATGCTCATACGAGCGACAGGGAACACCCCGGCGACCACCAGGCGAGAGGACACGAGCCGATCAACATCTCTCTGGCTACCGTCCGCAGACAGACACATGGAACCATCGGTGAGGAAACTCAGTGTCTGCTCGTAGAGAGCGTCTTTCAGAACTTGTTTTCGCGTCGAACTCTACGTTGCCTCCCATTTACTCGTAAACGATAGGCTCGTCAGCGCTTCAGCTCTGTACGCAATGCATAGACATTTTGTTCAGTGGCGACGGGCTTTTGACTGAACTCGGAGCCCCCATATAGCGACAGGTAAGGTTTCCAAACCAGACGTCCATGGAAAATCGAACGTGACATGAGATGGAGAGAAACTTCGGACGCCATCAACTTCATGGAACCTGGATTGTCTTGTGAAGCAGCTCTGGCTGGAACGCATTACATATCTCTTCGTTTCCACGGCATCTCCCTCTCATGTTGCCACATCACAAGCTATCTACCCTTACGGGTGTGCAATGCAAACTGCGTTGTGGTTAAGTGACTATGTATCATTTTAGTATTTTATGTTGCAGTGAGTGCTGTTTTATTTATTTATATTGTATTTGTTTCGTGTGTGTTTATAATGCCGAAGCCTAAGCTATCTAAAAATGTCATTTGAAACAAATTGTATCCGAATTTTGCGAGGATTTTTTTCCACTGACAGATAAATACTTTCTTGCAAAGTGTGTGAAGAGAAAGTGGCAGCTGATAAAATATTTCCAGCAACATATCGGTCTTCGGTTGATTCGTCACAATTTTAAGGGAAAACGAATATTTCCGTTAAAATCACGACTTCTTTTTTCTGCATCATTACATAACTTTCTCTACACAAAGTATATTAGTACGAAGAGCTGGTGAAACTTTTTTTACATTCAATTTTTGTCGTACTTTTACCAAAAGGTGAGATGCCGGACATTTAACTTTTTTATTTCCTACGATTCATATTATTAAAATGGGTTGAGCGTGAGGATATGGTGAAAATCTAGGTCGTCTGAAAACACCCTGGTTCATACAAAGTAGTCTAGTAAGCTACCGGCTTATTCTGCACTTTGTTAGAGAACTAGTTTTATTTTAACAAGAAATTTGAATTATTTCAAAAATTAAAACCCTTTAAACCCTGAAAACATTTAAACATTTTTACCCTCTTTTTTCAGGCGAACCAGAGTTTTCCAAACTTTACTGGATCCACTGTGCATATTGTAGATGATTCGATGCCATTTGGGAGTTATTTTCTTGTGCATCTTTTTGCTACCTGCGAAGAAAATCCTATTCCACCAGAAATCCACAATATTATTAGAATAATTGACATGATTGTTTGTGTGGTAAGTATTTGTGCAATAATTCTTTGAAATTCACGTCTCTGAATGGTCAGTGTTTTTCTTGGTACCCAAAATTGCTAGCCCTAATTCTGGAAAAGGCCCATACTCTCCAAACTTGTTACTAAGTTTTGTGGCACTTGGGATTCAAAATACCATAAGTGGTGCTATAGAATGCCACCAAGTTTCTCGTACTAGTTAATTTTGTTTTCTTCAGTCTGGGCCATCTTTTCGGTTTTGCCCTACCGTCTTATGAGCTTCCATCTATTTGCGTCTGAAAGTCATTTGATCACGTTTTCTCATTTGTAAGTCTCATTTTTTCCGATTTGTAAGTCTACAATTCAAATATGACTTTAAGCATATTACAGAAGGGTAAAATCTGGTAATAGATGCATATTTTCGATGGAAAATTTGGTCCCGTTTTTAAGAAAATGTTTGAGCGTTTCTGAAAATGCACATTTTGAAACTCATCCTACAAAACTGTCGGTTTTTCAAGAAACTTCATAAAAAATTATTTGAAGCATTTATGTTCACAAATGTGGTAGTATATAAGAAAAGCTCGTAATGTTCATAAAATGAAAGGTATTAAATAATAGATGTGTAAATTTTGAAAACAAAATACAATATTAAAGTGGCATTTCAGTTATGTTATTCAGTCCGTTTAGCATTGCCGTAAAAAAAAGCTCCTTTCGAGGAAATAGAGCTTGAGCATTCCAAAAAAGCGGATTGTCGATCTCATTTTCACAGAAATTTGAGTTTTCGAAAAACTTTATACGTCATTTGTAGCATTGGGACTCGCTAATGCAATAATGTATACAAATCGCCGTAAATATAAATTATAACGAGAGAGGGAGAGGGAGGTGGGGAGAGAGATCAAGGAAATTTGTGTAATTTTTGAAAGAAGGAAAAAATGCCGCAAAATGGCGTTTATGTCATCTTTTATTATACATTTAGCACTTTGTCTACAAAAAGTTTAAAGAAAAAATTTGATGCCGTTTTTGAGAACTTCTTTATTTTTAATACTGCACATTTAAAAAAATATATATTTATTGTTCAATTGATGGTTACATGGTTCAGTATTAATACTCTTTCACATGTTTTTGGACTGGCTTAGAGCTAACTTGATCTAAAAGTAAATCTAACCTATCTACTACCCAGGTTTAGGATGTTCAATGAGCACCTACGCTCAGTTTACATCGGAAAAGATTTGGAGGAAGGCATGTACCGGATGTCTATTACGGATTCGTGGCGGGAAATCGGTGTGAGTGGCGAGGTTGTAGTGGGCTATTTGATTTATGGTGGATATATGTGAATAGAATTTGTTCGAGAGATAAGCAATATGGTGCTTGATGGATGGCAGATGTAGTTATCTATGGAGTTGATGATTAGAAATGAACCATGGGGCGTGAGTGGCTAATCTTAAATATTTGTTTTACATTATTTGAATTTGATTGATATTTGTTTGTGAAGCGTTTGTCCAAATGGGGCAGGCGTACAGCATTAGAGGATTTAGTAGTGGTTTTAGATGTATTAATTTAATTTTGGCTTGTTGAATTTTCGTGGCCATGTGATATTTCCAGGTTAATCTTGTATCAAAGTTTAGTCAAAGTATTTAACAGTTTGGTTGTGTGTGGTCCAGGGGATTACGTTGTTATTAATTTGGAGTGGGGTGGGGCGGCGAATGTTCTGAAAGAGAATATTTTGGCTGTTGATTTTTACGGGTTGAGCTTGATTTTCCATTTTAAGGACCAATCTTCTATGTTTTTCAGATGCAGTTGAATTTTTATTGCAAGTGTGATTTAATGAATGGTTGGACATGAATATGGTAGTATTATCAGTAAATTGTGCAATATGTATGTAGGAAGAGGTAGGTATACCAGATTTTGAAAGGTTGGAAAGGGTGGGTGAAAGGGGGGATCTTTGGGGAAGTTCTGCTTTTATTTTGCGGAGGTTGGAAACGTGCTTCTCTACTGTTACTGTAAATGTTCTGTCTGTTATACATTTTTTAAAGATTTGTAGTAGGTAATTTTGAGTTCCTATGGTTTTTAGCTTATATATGAGGCCTCGGTGCCAAACTCTGTCGAACACCAGTGAAATATCTAGGAAGACTGCTATTGTGTGTTGTTTGTTCTGGAAGGCAGTATGGATGTGTTCGGGTATTCAAAGTAGTTGGTGTGAGGGGGATAATTTATTGATGAAGTCAAATTGGTGTTTTGGTATGGCCTTGGTTATGTTTAGATGTTTTTTAAATCTTTTTAGTATTATTTTTTCTAGAATCTTGGACAGAGACGGGAGGAGATTGATTGGTCTGTAGCTTTTGGTATGATTATAATTTTTATGGGGCTTGGGTACGGAAATTGTTGGAATTTTCCATATTATTGCATAGTATCCTGTTTTGAGAATTGAATTGTTTATATAATTAATGTAGGATATTGTAGGGCTAGGCAAGTTTTTTAATATAATATTACTTTTTTTATCATTGCCAGGGGCTTTTGTAAGAGGGAGGTTTTTGGTTAAGTTTTTAATTTCATTTGGGGAACTGTATTTTATTTTATGTGGAATATTATAATTGGGTGCTGATGCTATTTGTGGTATATCCATGTGAGTGGAGTGTGTGGGAGTGCTGTTAGGAGTGAACGATTGCGCAAAGTAAGGTGTCTGCTTTCTCTGTTGGTGAACATTTTTTACCTGATGATGTATTTAAAGGTGGTATGGTTGTTTTCTTTTTCAGGATATTTTTGGTGAATTGACAAAGCGAATTGTTTGATGTGCTCAATGATTGTATTAGTTTATTATAAGTTGAGTGGTTAAAATCTATTATTGCTCTTTTAGTTATTGTAGTTAGTAAGTACAGTTCTTTTTTAATGTGAGGTGATTTTGTCCAAAGTCTTCTGGTTTTGTTTTGTGTTGATTGAGTTTAGAATGGACTTGGGTAGTTTTGCGTTGGAAGTTTTTGTGATGTAGGGAGGCTTGTTGGCTTGCAGGGATTTGACTGTGTTAATGATTATATTTTTTAAGTATGAGTTTGCTTGTTCAATTTCCAGTGGAGTATTTAATATTTTAAATTGAAGTGTTTTATTAGTAATTATATTTTTGAACGTTTTCCAATTAATGCATGTGTGTAATGTGTGGGTGGGGTTGTGAGGGGAGGAATTTGTTGGGTTGAAATGATGACAGGGAGATGATCAGAATCCAATTCGAATATGGGAGAACTGCGAAATTTGACTTGCGTGTTGGTGATTACAATATCCGTTATATCCGGGAATTTGTTTTGTTCGTGGGGGTAGTGTGTTGGTTCAGGGGGAGGGATTATTTGCAATTTTAAATCTGTTTTATTTTAGACAATTGTAGGCCTGCAGTGTTGGAAGTTCTGCAGCCCCAGTTAACGTTGACATTGAGGTCGCCAACAAGTACTGTAGGAGTGCTTTGCTGAAATAGTGATCCAAAATTGGTGCTGTGAATTTTGATTTTAGGAGGTTTGTAGGCTACTATGAGAGTTCTTATTCTATTGTGTAGTGGACATTTAATGGCTTCTGTTTCAATTCCTGGGGTATGGGGTAGGTTAGTTTGAATATATGGTATTGATGTTTCTATTATAATTACACCACCACCTCCATTTGAGTTTATTCTCAAAGCTTTCATTTCTCTTTAACGCATGCTTTCCTATTAAAAAGAGAAAATTAAACATTTCACGAAAAAGTAATACTTGGATCACAAAAGGAATTAGAACATCGTGTAAAAATAAACGTACTCTCTACTTTATTTCTAAACGTCATGACGTATCTCAAGATTTCCTTATCTACTTTAAAAAATACAAAACATTGTTACGAAAAGTCATAAGGCAAGCTAAAATCATGAAAAACGATCAGGATATTTTGAACTCAAATAATAAAACAAAAGCAATGTGGAATATAATAAAAATACTACCAAATCAACTAGAAAACCCGTAGAGAATGTTGTTTTAAAATATAACGATATAAATGTGAACGATCCGGCAACAGTGGCTAATCTCTTTAACCAATACTTTTCGAGAATTGCTGCCGATCTCACTAAGGGTCTTCAGCCACAAAATTCAAAACCAGACAGTTCACCCAAAATTTTAGACACAATGTTCGTTTCCGAAACTTCTTCCTATGAAATTCTCAAAATAATCGGTAAACTAAAAAATAAATATTCGTCCGGTTTAGATGAATTCCCGGATTCTTTGTTAAAGACTTGTGCGTATGCCATTATACACCCGTTAACTCACATATTTAATGCATCTTTATGCACTGGAACGTTTCCAGATATTTTCAAAACAGCTAAAATTAAGCCGCTTTTCAAAAAAGGCAACAAAAATGAAATTCAAAATTATCGGCCCATTTCTCTCCTATCAGTTTTTTCAAAAATATTAGAGACTTTTTTACGTACGAATGGAAACCTTTCTCACTAAACACGACGCGCTTTCAGATTGCCAACATGGATTTAGAAAATCAAAATCAAGGGAAACAGCTATATTTTCTTTTCTTAAAGATGTCGCCTCATCATTAGATCAAAACGAGGCACCTATTGGATTATTTTTAGATCTCTCAAAAGCTTTTGACATCATTGATCATGACATTTTACTTTCAAATTACCTTCATATGGAATTCGTGGTATTGCTCTAGATTGGTTATGTTCGTACCTTAAACAACGATCTCAGAGAGTTGAAATACCTTACTGGAATGATGGAACATTACGTACGCACCTTTCCGACTCTTTGCCCATTGCATGTGGAGTTCCTCAAGGATCGATTTTAGGCCCTATTCTGTTCCTACTTTACGTAAACGATATGCCCTCGACGATTCGAAACGGAAGAACGGTTCTCTTTGCGGATGATACGAACATCCTTTGCAATAAAGAAACCGTAAATAGTACAATATCAGATGTTTCAAATTGGTTCCGAAATAACAAATTAATAGTAAACGAAAAGAAAACGGTTTTAATGCAGTTTTCCATTTCAAATAAACAATTCTGTGCTCCATTGAAAATGAACAGTGTACCATTGACTGATGTTAAGGCAACAAAATTTTTAGGTCTCTCAATTCAGTCAAACCTTAAATGGAACGTCCATTTAAATGAATTGAACACAAAATTAAGTTCATTATGCTACGCGTTCAGAATTCTTGCAAATTCAGTCAGCCTTCATACTGCTCGTTGTGTATACTTCGCGAATGTTCATTCCCGCCTGAGATATGGCATAATATTCTGGGGAAATACATCTTATAGCTCCCAGACTTTTAGATTACAAAAACAGGTGTACGAATAATAACCCAAATCCCACCCACGTGATTCATGTAAGCCTCTCTTCATTAATCTAGGAATTCTACCATTACCGTGTCTTTTTATTTACGAATCAGTGGTTTTTGTAAAAAATGACTTGCTCAAGGGCGGGAATATTTTTTCAGAAAATGTCGAAGTCTATTACTATAACACTCGACGTAGAAATCATATTCATCAGGTGACAGTATCAACAGCTCATTACAAAAAATTCACATACAATACATGTACATTATTTTACAACACTTTGCCAGATGACATTAAACGATTAAATTCAATAGAAAAGTTTAAATCCCAAGTGAAATCGTTTCTGCTGCATAACTGTTTCTATACAATTAGAGACTATACTGAGCATCACAAGAAAAGTAACATTAATTTTAACAATGATACATAATGCATTATTTACCATTTGGACTGTATAAATGTGTATAAACAACCTGTAACAACTATTGTACTACAGCCTTCGGGTCAATGACCCCCATCTCGATCAGGTTTTCGTCCAGTTTCCCGATCCATTGAGCAAATGCTGAGATGGCCCTTGTTTTGCTTCTGGACATAAATGTAGCTTCATTTTCTGTGCACGTCTTCTAGAATTCAGTGGGAAATACAATTATTCAAATTATCCCGTTTCCATGTTGTCGCGGCAGGAGGTAATAAGAGCCAAAATTTATTGCTTATTTCTCTTGAAAATAGAGTTTATTACATGGGAGTTTTTTTGTTGTTGTTTTTTTCTCCCTTTCAAAATTTAAAATTTATTGCTTATTTACCCTTGAAAATAGATTTTTTTACATGGGAGTTTTTTTGTTTTTTTTCTCCCTTTCAAAATTCAAAATTTATTGCTTGTTTATCCTTGAAAATAGATTTTATTACATGAGAGTTTTTTTTCTTTTTTTCTCCCTTTCAAAAATTCAAAATTTAAGTAGAATATGACTTAGTGTAGGGATCACAGAATTTTGAAAATGTGCACACAATTCACTTTTCCCCATAGCACGTCATATGCAGTTTTTAACTGTTTTTTGACGTAAAATAAATAAATAAATAAATTCTGTCTGATCTATGATTATTATATCCGGGTAAATTAAATGTTTCGTTTGGTTTTAAGTGTGTTTCAGTAATGCATGCTAATTTTATATCATTGCCTTTTAGGAAGTACGATAATTCAGTTTTCTTATTTTTGATGCCGTTGGCATTCCAATTTAACAGATTTAGTTTGTTACGGTGCTGCAGGGCCATGACTGCTGTTAAAGTAAGATGACAATGAGGTTTGAATGTTACTGATTATTTCTGGGATGATTGAGTTGATAATGTTGACGATATGAGTTGTAATGGAGTTGATTAGAGAGTATATGAATGCATTATTGTTATTAATATAATTAATATTATCACTATTATTATCATTATTATTATTATGATTATTATTATTATAAAAATTTTTGGGGTTTCTATTATTTACTACTGGAGGGTTTTGGTTGGGTTGATAAGGTGGATTAGTGTTGTAGGTTGCTGTTGGGTCGAAAGTGAAATTAGGGATGCCATTAGTGGGTGGGAGGAATGGGAAATTGTTAGAAGATACGCGAGGTGAAGTGTTATTGTTGGATCTGGTTCTGGGGTTGGTTGTTAGTGGATTTTTGGGCGGGGGTTCTACATTTCTGCTGTGCGTACCGTTTTTTACTGAGCGTAGGTCTCCACCGTGAGCTCCGTTTGGGGGGTGGGGTTCTGTTAGTTTTTTATAGAACGGGCATTCGTTAGAGCGAATGTCTGCACGATGTGAGCCGTTGCAGTTCTTACAGAAAGGGGTTTGCATTTTATTTGGACAATTTACCGAATAGTGGTCTTCTGAGCAGTAGATACAGGCTAATTTGTGGTTACAATTGTTGCGAGTATGACCGAAGTCTAGACACCTTAGGCATTGTATTGGTCCTTTGATTCTTCGTCTTTTTTCTGCTTTCACTTTTAAATTGCAAATTTCAGTTATTTGTAGTACTATGTCAATGCTCTGCTGGCCGTTGAACTCGGCCGCTACAACTGGGATTGGTATGTTGGTTTTTTGGAGTCTAGTAACACTGATAAGCGAGGGGTACTTCTCTTTGACGTCCTCGTAGATTTCCTGTAGTGATAATGATTGATGGACATTTTTGAAAACTATGGAGAATTTTTTATTTGCGGGGTCTTTATAAGTGTGGAAATTTCTTTTGGTATTTAACAGATGTTTAGTTGTGTTCCTAAAGTCAGTTATTGTTTTGAACATTAACTTTATTCGGTTGTTTACTATGTTCCAGGTGAATTGGTTAGAGATGTTGTTTTTTATTTCTCTATTGAATTCGGATATGTTTGTTATATTATTCACATAAATTGGTGGGATCTTGACATTTTCATCTTGAATTGGAGTAGAGTTTATGTAATTAAATCTGGAGTCAGGGTCTTTTAGGTTTTCCAAGGGAGCATATCTATTACCAACGGGCACTGCATACACACTATTATCACTGTTGGCTGGTTTTTTAGGAGGATGTTCATTGTTGCCTGGGGGGGGGTACTGTCACCATGGCCTCTTTTTGCACTGATACTGGTCTTATCACTGCCGTTCATGTTAGCGGGGTCGTGGCTTGCTTGGCCGTTGGGCAGGCCGCTGGCCGCGTTGGTATGACTGACCTTTGTGAATCCTTGTGTTGGGTCGGCGGCTGGGATACCGTTTCCTTGATCGGGGTTAATTGCCTGCAGGTCCTGGCTGGATGCAATGATGTGGTTGAAGGAGCTGCCTGATGAATCTGCGAGGATGTGTTGATCCCCGAGTTGGTCGTAGGCGACTTCCATTTCGGCTGGGTTGTACAGGAGCGCCATGGCTCCCGCTATGCTCTGACCTAGGTCAGGGCTTGGTGGTTGATAGCTGCTATTAATGATGGAAAATCAATAGCACGACTTTAAAACGGTTCGCTGCACTTGTGGCGTATAAATAACTGTTTGATACACTAACTTTAATTCACTGCTACTGCACTGATGCACGTTGTAACGTTCTGAGCTGCGCGGAGCACGATGTGAACGGGTCGCTAGCTCAGCGCGGAGTGAGTAGTAGCCGTGAGTCAAATGGAGGACTAGATTATTTTCGTTCTAGTCGTAACAATTTTAAGTCCTGTCATTAATTTATCTACATTCCTTCAACAAGCTCACGCTCCACGCCAGGGTAATGTGAAGGCAAAGAACACGTGTCCTCTGGCGCGAGAGGCGAGCGGGGACAAGGGGCGCGCGGTGGCATACTAACGAGCGCCGAGAGGTGCAAAGCCCGTTTAGGAACCTGTCTCTGCCGTCGTTAAAGGAGCCGCGCCGCACATTGACAGCGAGGGTGGCGGCGACGTGGAAAAAGACGAAAAAGACGATGAAGAGAAGGGAGAAAAGTGGGAAGACGGAGCTGTGACACAGGCCGCGCGCCGCGACGAAAATTGAAAAACCTTCACCTGGCGGCACACTCTTCTAAAAGTGAGAGACGATTCGAACGACAGAGAGCATCGATTTATTCGTTTTATCGACTTACCGTCTAGAGAATCATCTTTCAAGGGAGGGCAACTTTTGTCGATACTGTTCGTGCTCCGTTGTTATATATCAAGTACATTATATGGTACTTTCACAAAATATGAAAACTTTGGAGAGTATTGCAGCAAGTGATCTTTTACGGATATAACTCTATAGAATTACCTCGTTTGATAAGTAATATTTAATGATTAGTAATTTTATTTAGAAAATAGGTCTTCAGAGGAAATACAAACCTAAAGGTTTTGTATTCATTGCAATTATATAGAAAAAGAGTCGTTCTTTAACTAATTATTTTCATCTTTCCAAAATATTACTGAAGGTTCGATGTACAAAAGGCGTCAAATGCGAGAATATATTGTTATTTCAGTTCTTTGTTTACCATGGACTATCGCTAATACCTTTACAAATGTTCAAAGATCCATCTCAATTCTTTTGAAATGTGAACAGATGGCATGGCGCACTAATTTCAGTTGTTGTTTTTTATTATTTAGGTTATAAATGTCAATTAGTGAACGTTATCACGGTGCGTTGCTGTTCGTTGATCATTACCTGCGCAAAACGGAGACAGTTACCTGCTTCACCACAAACTACTGAAAACTGTAGAACGTACGAAGTGAAATCACAAATTGTCAACGTCCTAATGGAGGCAAACGCTTCATATCCTTTGATATCTTAAAGTCCTGCTTGTAGCAATCTTTACCATAACAGCATG